>JBBPTV010000047.1:0-67613 GCA_038094275.1 Tubosaeta brunneosetosa
GGGGCGTGTTCTATTCCAGGATCAACCAAAAATCTTTCAGAAGCTCATGAGTCGCAAATTAGCCTAGATGGCGCCGCATTACTTAGGTTAAACCGTTAATGTCAGGTGACTACTGCAGTTCGTGAGGTATACCCATCAACGGCCCAATTAATGATCAGACTGGGATGAGAGTCCTGAATCTGTTGCTGTTGATTATCCTGTCTGACTCCGACTGGTAAAAAATTCTCCCTTCCGATCGTTATGAAGAGAAATCTTCGCGTATCCAACGAAGAGGTGCTTTTCGGTTTAGGCTTTACCGTATCTACGTCAAGTGCTAGGTTATTTATCATAGTCTGACGAATGAATGATATGAGTTGTGACAGTGCCCTATGAAATTTAAAAGTAATTAAGGAGACCATATATCTTGTCGTCGCCAACGTTCCAGCTTTCAAGAGAAAATATCATCTGAGGCGATTTAACGGCTAGATCCTCGTTTCTTTCCCAAGCTTGATGGACGTCTCTGAGATTACCCAAAATGGGATCGAGCTTTTCCAGTAACTTGCGGTATGCTACCTGATCACAACGAAGGTCGGTGGGAGTAACATCCTGGAACAACGTGCACTAGCCCACAAATACTTGAGCATGTTATTTTACGCTCGCAATAAAGACACGCGCCTCTTTTTCAGATAGAGACACAACAAATTCATTACCTTGCTCGTCTTGAAGCAGAATACACAAGCAGTAGAGCCACTTGCAACGTGTCTCTAGCATGTCATCACAATCCGGACAGCGTTTCCAAGAGGGCGAGAGCCTAAGTATGGATTGGCATCCATAGATACCAGAAGATCCAAAAAGACCCTCACCTCGCTTTGCAGTTAGTGCATACCAGAACACACGCATCCTCGAGAAAGAAGGGAAAGTAATCCACGGCGCGTGCCAACACTCTAAAGTCAACTGGTGTAGAATCCACGGGATCCTCCTTTAAAACAGTGTGGTCTAGAACGATGGACGATTGTTTGAGTGGCGCATCGGTTTCTCCCGACAGTCGATTGGAGCTCGGCGTCGGGCTACTCAACATATTTTCTCGTTTCCATTTCTCCTTGTTCCTAAACTTGTGATTGAGAAGGACTAAATGAAAGTTTGAAACCTACCAACCTCTGCAATTTTTGAATTTGTTGGCTTGACGAGTCGTCGCAGGGGACGATAAGCGTATCATCTCCACCCAAACACCCATACATGCCGCCAGAACGTCTGACACGCATATTTCGAATGACGTAAGCGTTGCCAGGTGTGAGGTTCAATGAACTTTTGGCTTGAGCATTGTCTAATTTTATCTTCACCACACGACGCTCAAGATTGCGCGCCCAGATGGCTGTTGAGACAGTGAATGGCAAGTCAGGATTGTAAGTGTAATCAGTGACATATAAAATATGACCGTCGCGCGAATTCGGGTCGATGTGAAGCAGCTGGAGATCTGGTTAACAGTAAAGAAACTACTACTGGGAAATATTCACCTCAACAATGCAAGTAAGGAAGCTCGTGTCCTCTTCCACATCTTGGATAAGCATCTCTTGGAAAAAATGTATCTGGGCTGGCCCTGGAGTTGGGCCGGAATGCGACTCAAATTCTTTTTTTCTCCTGTAGGACGTGTCAATTTGTTCAAGGGGCATCATGTTGTAAGGTACTTACGCCAGAAGAGCCTTGAGATGTGGTCGCGCTTCGAGTTTAGTTTCATCTAGTTGGATAACCTTTTCTGCCAGCTGCATCGTGCCTTCTATGTGCTGACTAGGATTCCATCTTGCCCGAATGTTGTACAGGTACCAATATTCGCCAGGGTTCATCATCTTTGCAATGCTCCCCGCACTATCCCACATACTACATTGCAACACTCGGCCAGCTAATTGGGGTGGACACCAAGTAGATTGGACGGGTTGGACCAAAGGGTTTACTGTATAATCTGTGACATAGATGGTAGCCGGACCGATATCATTGCTGAACGTTTTTAGCACCTCCCAGAAACTTTTCAGGACCCGCTCACTGGACAAATTGTTTGCTTACCTCAACAGTACAGTTGAAAAAACCCTTAGGTGGAAGATCTGGCGAAGCTTCAGAAATTAGTAGATGTTGCTTGCGAGGTGCTGAGCATTCTACTGCAGACACTTTTTCCCCTCCAAGTGCGCGCATAGCCTTCCACCATTCTCCTATTTTCCGGCAGTATTCAATCTCGGTGCTATCTTGAAATGGCTCCCAGTATGGCGAGTATTCGTAACCCATCCCGTCGTCGATCAACTCCTTCTCAGGAGCATTGCCCTTTTTTGGATGACATATAGAATGTTCGCGCGGATCGTAAATGGCCCAGCGAAGCTTATCGCCATAACCTACAGCTGTCACGGCACCACGGAACTCGCCAACCTGTAGTGTGTGAGCATCACAAACTGCGTGTATAGTGAAAAAGTCGCGGACCTTGAGCTTACGTAGAATAACTATGTCGTCCTCTTGCACTTGAGGCAGCCATTCCGGGTACTTCTTCTGAAAGCAGTTGACTTTAATCCCCTGTGGTAGCGAGTCTACTGTGGATGGATCCACGAGGATAATCGAACGGCACCATTCTAGAGAAAGACGGTAGGAATCCCATTCGCTACGAGATATATTAACCCACCATTTGTGCTTGTCCTACTCTCCGGGGTTACACTCCTCACGATTCCAATGACATTGATCAAGGAAGGGCCTTTCTGAAGCTCGGAAAGAGAACTAAAAATGTCGCCCTAAGATTGAGAATATGAGAATACCAAGTGGGATGGTGACCAAGTAACCAACTCTTTGCGTGCGAATACCCGCCTTCAGCTTTGGAACAGGAGTACTGGCTTCTCCAGGAACAACGACCGTATCATTTCCGTGCGATAAATTGATACTATTGGCGTCTAGGGTAGGTGCTTCTCTGTCGACATGACCATTAACGGAGGTACTGTTGTTGGACACACTGGTCGAGGAGGCATCAAATATCGTTTCGGATTGTCCCCGACGAGATGTAGTAACGCCAGCGTGTTTGTTGATTGTTAGTGTGTTTGGAGATGTCGGCTCCTTCTCCTCCTTAAGTAATTTGCGTTTCTTTCTCCTTCTGGAGGAATGACGAGGTCTTTCGGTGCTAAGCATTGGGCGTGTACAATGAGTAGTTGTTGCACAATCCAAAAGCGGGATCGATGGTGAAGGTGACTGATTCACATCAACGGCTCGATTATGGCAATTGGGGTCTGCCGGTGGAACAGTCGGCATGGATGGGTAGGTTACTGACGGGCCAGGATTGTTGGACGCGTCAATTGTGGTCACATCCGGGACGGTGTGAGCCATGCTGGGGCTATACCATTCGTCGGCATTTTCTAGACACCCCGAAACAGACCTCATCATCAATTCTAGTCCATGGTGAATGTGCTTACCTTCCCATGTGTTGACAACTGTGCCTGTGTTAATACCGCTCAGATACTTCAATATTACGCCATCAGGAAAACGGAGGGCGATCGGAAAATTGTGTGGGGCACTCGATTCCCCGCGCTGAACAACTTTCATCCCTTTGAGGGCAATGCAGACGCGTTCGTGTGGCCGGAATGCGATTCCCTCTTTGTGGGGAACCTCCACTTCGATACGGTATAGATTAGAGTCCTCCGCAATCTCGAGGTTAATGCGGTGTTGCCTGTTCCGTGGTGGCCAAGTCATGAAGACTTTGCCCTCAACGTAGCCTGAATCATCGTCCTTAGAGTGCAGGAGCTCACTAAGACTTCTTCTACGCGAGAAATGATCCAACGGGTGGTCCGCTTGCAGGTTCATCGTCGGTCTATGAGCAAGTGGAAGTGGGGTGGTTTGGAAGAAAGACGCGTCCGACGAGACCCCGGATACTTGTCCTCATGGAGTCGCCACCACCCTCAGCTTTATACGCGGGTGCCTTGGCCAAGGCCAGCAATGCTTTCAATCTGTCTACCATCGAAGACAAAACCCAGGCATGCTTTCGACCCACTGATAGCTCCATCTGGCTGATATATGCGTCTCAGCAACTCATTCAAGACGCCCTGTTCGATCTCAGACAGCTGGCTTCCCAGGTCGCCGACCTATCCCTGTTCAGCTCGAATGAAGTTCTCGACGACATATCCACGTCGGATCTACTGTATCTATCGCTCCCCTTTATCCAAGCCGAAGTGCACAACCGGATCAGGACTGCTGAAGGAGATGAACGCATGAACAACTTGGTGCAAGTTCAGGTGGGTCGAAGAACTGGCGAATTACGAGCACGTTGCCGATACCAGTATCAGCGTCATCTGAACGTCTTTATCTCCAGTCTTGAAATTTACGATATCGTACCGGAGTCCGAGCGTGTTCTGCACGGCCAACAAGCATCCTCTATCAAAGACGCTGCAAAGCGTAGAGAGGTCAAGATCAGACGGTACAAAGCCGAAAAGGACCTCCGAACTCATATTCAAGTGATCAGAAGACGTCGGCGACAGCGGGCTTCCGATGAGGACGAGCTCACCAACGTCGGGCTTGTAGCGTCCCTGCTTCACCCGTCAGATAATGACGCTGACGACCTCGCAACTGAAGACGTTCTTAGAGAAGCTACAATGCTACTTCTTAGACTCTTCTATGCAGAGTCCCACGCACAACTTGAAAGTGTAAATCAAGAGTTCCAGTTGTTGCGCAACGCCCCATCACTACCTCCACTACTGAATCCACCGGTAGATGAACGGCGGAACAAGACAACAGACCAGGAGGACGTGTGGAAAATCGATGCAGCCCCCAAGTTTCTTAACGGAGGGCCACTAATGGACCCTCGTGGCAAGGTTTGCGCCAATCAACGCGTTTGCCAACACGGCTAATCATTGCAGTAGCCGCTCAGACCCTTTACAATCTTGCCCAAGAGTGAGTCGGATCGTATTCGCCTACAAACACGAGTCTTTGGACCCGACTATCGTCTACCAACCATGACCGTCGATGAATACTTGGAAATAGAGCGGCAACGTGGGGGAATTCTTTCTAGCGGAGGGTAAGCCTGACTCTGAAACGCTTCATTCTGTGTTCAGTAGTCTGTGTAGCCCCCAGTCCGAATCCAAGACCACAACGTCTGAACAGCTTACCATAGATTCGGAGATGGAAGGGAGCGCGCTGGGAGAACTGAAAGCGGAGGAGAAACGCCGTAAAGATGAACAATGGGCCCAATACAAAGACACCCATCCAAGAGGTGCAGGCAACACTATGAACCGTGGTTAGTGGACAGAGGGGTTGAATGGTAGCAACCCGTCGATGGGTTGTAGTAAATGATTGATATGTTTGAAACAAAATCACGGTATATAATGCCACATGAGGGAAGGCACCCAGAGACATATCAGCAGTTGCATTGCGAGGCTTCGGGAACAGTAGGTGTTTGGGAGGTCGTCACGTCGATTTCTGGAACGCCTCTGTTCAGGTGTGACAGGGACAACTGCAAGGAGAGCGCATACTGGTGTTCTGTACATCAACCTGCGCATTGTTATCCATACCGGGCAATGACATTGCAATCTTCTTGAATAACGACTTGACATTATGACCAGCTTTCGCGGAAGTTTCCATAAACATAATGTTAATTTGCGTTGCCTTCTGGGTCGCTTCCTCGACTGTGACTTGGCTAGAACGATTTGTAAGACAATGGTCGCAAGACGCAGCGAAGCACAACGACAGACCGTTTCTCCGAGAGGTCAGCCTTGTTACCGACTAGGACAATGATGACATCGTTCCCACGTTCTGATCGTACATCGTCGATCCATTTTGACGTCGAGAGATAAGACTGCCGGTCTGCACCAACAGAGATGGGTTATGCAATGGCGATGGAGTATGGTGCTTACTGGTTATGTCAAATACAACTATTGCTACAGAGGAATCACGGATATAGGATGGTATTAACGAACGGAATCGTTCCTGGTGCGCATGTGAGCCAATCTGCACGGCTATTCTCTTGGTGCAACATACCTGTCCAGCAGTGTCCCAAAGTTGTAGCCGGACTGTTCTGTCCTCGAGGTACATTGTCTTACTCAAGAAGTCAATGCCAATCGTGGCTTGATAGGTATTGTCGAATGTGTCATACATAAATCTGCACGGACGCCAAATGAGGGGGGTAGTTGAGGCTAACACGGGGACTGACCTTGTGATGAGACTGGTCTTGCCGACACTCTGGTCACCAAGCAACACGATCTTGGTGCGTTTCGGGGGTGTTGAGGAAAAGTCTGCGGTTGCGGGTGTCGACGACGCATCCATTGTCGCTGTGAGACGAGTAGTTGAGTACTTGCCTAGTTTGCTCTTGTTTGGAGGAAGTATTGAAGTTAAAACAGACTCAAGATCGAACTTATGATCAATTACGATGAAACTGTCAGACAAGATCGCCGCTCACGATCCCGCTCAACCGTTTTATACGTTCGAGTTCTTCCCTCCTCGCACGGACCAGGTACGCTCCGTCTGCAAGTTCATCCTCGCGTTGAGATCCGCCTCAGGGCTTTGATAATCTCATCTCCCGCATCTCACGCCTTTCTGCACTCCGTCCCATCGCGGTTAATGTAACATGGGGCGCCGGTGGCTCCACCAGAGACAGAAGTCTGGATTTGGCTGGATTCACCCAGTCTGAGTGCGGGATCGACACCATTCTTCATCTAACCTGCACGAACATGCTTCCTGGCATGGTCGATGATGCCCTACGCGTATGTCTGTTCTCCATACTTCTACCCGTACCAAACGAAGATTTAGGAAGCAAAAGCAAGAGGTATACAGAACATCCTTGCACTCCGTGGCGGTCAGTTATTCCCGTTTCGTACTACACAGTTCTTTTTATCGTTTTCGTGCAGATCCTTCACGTGGACAAGAGCATTGGACGCCAATAGATCCCCGGTTTACATCCGGACTGGATCTGGTTAAATACATAAGTTCTTCCCCCGAGTATTCATCTCACTTTTGCATCGGTGTCGCAGGTAATTGACGCGAGCTGTTGTCAAATCAGACGTAGTAACGATTGATATGACACTGTTACAGCTTACCCGGAGGGGCATCCAGATAATGATACTAGTGAAGAAGACGCCATCGATATTATCAGACAGAAAGTGGATGCTGGAGCGCAATTTATCGTAACACAATTATTCTACGACTCCGACCGTTTCGTCGAATGGATCAGAAAGGTTCGGAGCAAAGGTTAGTGGCCGTTCTGTGTCATCAAGGTCTATTTCTTATCTCACACAGGCATAAGGGTGCCCATCATACCTGGCGTTATGCCCATACAAACCTATGCATCCTTCTTGAGGGTCATCAAGCTGTGTGGTGCACGCGTTCCATCAAATATCATGGCCGACCTGGACAAGATCCAAGTGAGCTTATCGATCAGTTACGTCGAAACTAATCCAAGACCGACGATAGCATGATGACCAACTTGTCAAGGACTACGGCGTTCGGCTTGCCGTTGACATCATACAGAATATCACCAGATGTGGCCTCGTCTCTGGGATTCACTTCTGTACCCTTAACCTTGAAAAGAGTGTCCAGCTTGTTCTGGGAAATCTAGGTTGGACTGGTAACAGCCCGATTACCAAAAATAAACTAATTGCTGTAAGATCACCTTACTCTCCCAGCTAAGGTTTGTTTTGAACCCTGTGATAAGGAATCTCCTCTTTCCATTCTCCCCGCACTCTCTACTTCTGGCTTGGTGGTTACCCCAAGCCTAGCGACTACAACCGCCACGCATGCATTCACAAGTAAGCCAACGATCGAGAAAGAACCTCCTGGACGCGGAGAGCTTAATGATGCGGCAACCTGGGACGAGTTCCCGAATGGTCGGTTTGGGGACTACAAGAGTCCAGCGTTTGGCACACAAGACCAATGGGGCAGTTTGGGCATCAATGTACGGCCCTCCCGTTGTTCTCGACTACTTGACTCGAATGTCTTTTCTAGGTCCGTATGGTTCCATCTCACTGGGGCAATCCGACCACGACCGAGGATTTGACGAAGCTTTTCTTGGATTATCTTGACTCTAACATCTCTTCCACGCCATTCTCTCCTTCTCCACTTTCCGCTGAATCTGGAACAGTACTTGGTTACTTGAAAGGGCTCACTAGTCAAGGACTATGGACTGTCTGTTCTCAGCCTGCCATTGATTACGCCAGTTCTACTGACGAAATTTTTGGTTGGGGTCCAAGGGGCGGGTATGTTTTTCAGAAAGGTTTTGTCGAGTTTTTTGCGGAAGAGAACATCGTCGATTTAATCGAGAGCAAAATTGAGAGGGAAGGCAATGGCTGGATTCATTTTTTTGCGGCGAATTTACAGGTGAGTCAGTCTTCCGATTCGAATCGACGACTCAATCGTAGCATACCTTAGGGCGAATTTAGGACCAATATCCCTGAGGATGGAAGGAATGCGGTGACGTGGGGAGTATTCCCTGGCCAAGAGGTGGTGCAAACGACTATTATTGAACGGGAGTCATTTCTCACTTGGAAGGTGCGGATTTTAAATCAAACATAATGCACGGTACCAACTTTCGGCATTGTAGAACGAAGCATTCTCGATATGGGCAGGGTGGGCGTCTTTCTACGCCCCAGAGACCCCCCAGAGAGCACTGCTGGACACGGTGCGGAATAGACGTTGGTTAGTGAGCGCGGTACATCACGATTTTAAGCGTTCGGACGCTCTTTGGTCCTTCTTGCTTGGTGCAGTGGCGTACTCATGATCTACATCACTACGGGGTCTCGTTTACATATCGGATATGTAACTATTATGCATGCTTGTAAAAAAAACAAAGACTAAGAAAGCCGCATCAATAACGTGATGGTGTTGCGTTGTCCAACAATGCCATCATACAAACATCGCACCGAACAGCCTCGCAGGGCAAAGAAAATCGCAACATATGTATAATTTAATCCTTGCGCGCTGTCACATACAAACTATACTTAAGCAACATCCTGCAAGTCTGATATGGAGAGTGCCTGCTTTGCATGTGTTCGTCGGCGCGGGTTTCCAGGGGTCACAAGTGGCCGGACCCACATCCTGACATGACCATATTTTGTTGCCGTTAGTAGTGCGCGAGGGAGGAATGTCAGGCAGCTTAGCATGTCAGCCTCGATATGTTTAACCTGAGCAAAATACTCATTCAGTGAATAACCGAGATGGGATGATTGCCAACACACCAAAACTGGCTGCACCGCGGACACTTCGTTCCTGGATGGTGCGGAATGGTATCTTGGTGTCGACAATTGAGGGGTTGATCCAGTTCCACGACGATATACTGCAGCCAATGAGACATTGGATGCCATTGAAACCCGGGGATAGTGACCATGAAGTTTTGGTCGATGTAACGCGCCACTGGAAAAGTCCCACTGATGATAAAATGAGAATTACTGAATCGACATGGTATGCTGACCCACCAATATCAGTTTGTTGTCCTCCCCGACACTGCCAAACCGGTATGTCCGCCCGTCGCATTTTGATGCGTCAAATGCCACAGCAGACACAAAAGATGAGTGCCCTTGACACCTAGCGACTACGCGTTGTTCCCACGGGGAAAAGATCGTCAAAAGATCGTCTTGACCGCCTGTCTGGAAAACCTTTGAAAACAAGATGTTTAACATGAGAAAACTACCGTACCAGGATGAGGCGTCCATCGGGAGACCACGCAACACAAGTCAGTGCACCAAAATATGATGCATAACAATCAACAAGTCTGGGTGATGTTCAAGACAAGCAGACACCGACAGTACGCCACTTACTGTTCAGCAAATGCATCGATGACTCTTAAACAGCCATCCTCTGATATGGCAGCGACATGTTTGACGTCGGGAGAGAACACAAAATCTACCATGAATGACTCAACCGATCACAAATACACGGACACACACGTACCTACAACAGCGCGTTTGCTCAGCCTCCAGTGGCTGACAGGGTTTTTGGCAACGCCTCTGTCTACTTTTGTCCCTCCATTTCCGCCGGCTTCGGGATGCCAGGGTGGCACAGTGATATACATGGACGTTGACGGGTCCCACTCTCCGTCCGGCTGAGACACATTCTGAGACCCATGGGGGCTGGAATGCACGGGAGTCAATGTTTGAGTAGTGGGAACCGTCACGCTGAACACCCCATCGTCTCGCTCCTTATCGTAGACAATTATCGTGCCATCTGCATGAGAAACAAGAAAGAGGGTCGAGGATGCGGGGACCCAGCGCACTGCGGTGCAGGGGGCGGAGGAAATGGACCCCTTAAAAGTAAATGTGAGCAACGAGCAGTGAAACCCAGGTGGTTGTCACACCTGTTTGTTAAGGCGGCCATATCGGGTTGATATAGGGTCTGGGAAGTCAATAAGCTGTCGCCACTCTTGTGGTAAAACTGAAGCCGCTACACACCAAACCACACGAGATCGCCTGTGCTGAACCCAATGACAACATCAAGTCTCTCGGGGGAAGCGGTAAGAATATTCACGTCATGGCAAGTCGGAAAAGCGGAGAAGCTGATTCTTGTGAGCGGTTCCTATTACTTGATCATCAGATGTGTATACGACCATTTTTGTACATGTATGCACACCTTGGCTTTGGCGCCAACTTCATACCAGAGAAAAGTCTTACCGGAGTTGAAGAATACAAAGGTCGCCTCACCCTGTTTACTGGCAAGAACCTTGTTCAATCCCTCGACGCACTGCATGCGCGTTATGAAAGTAGATGAAGTTGTTCGCATATTATGCTTTGGCTTGGAGGCGCTGGTTCTCTTTTTTCCTGAGATGGAGGGGTGAGCAAAAAGTTTTTGGGGAGGTTCTTGCGATACGATCGAATCTTGTACGTTATTCGGTTGGCCTGGGGCTAATGTGGTGTCCGGTGAGGTGTTGTCGTCCGGAGTGTCGCTGGAGGATAAACTGCGATCGTCCAGTAGGTGCCTTTCCTTGTCCCTTTCCCTGCGAGAATCCTTGTTGAGGTTTGCGCCAAGCAGCTGCGCCAAGCCCGGCGAGCTCGTGGCATGTTTTGCGTGGTTGAAGTGGACAGTGACGGTGGACAGTCTTGTAGGGTATGGCTGAGCGATGCCCAACGGTAGTGACACAATGGGTGGCTTGTGCTCTTCCGTGACAGAATATACGCCTTCCGGGGCCACGAATGCGCTGTCGCTCTCCATCGCCGTCCTTGGCAACTGCAAGAACGTGTCGCTGTAGGCCTCGAGTTGGGCGTGACTCCGGCACTACCGTTTGATCCGGCACTAAGCTACGAACGCGGCGCCCGATAAGTTCAAGAACTCGGATCTTGCACAACTACACCTTGTCAGTCGACCATGTTCATCTCTGCTCTACGTCCTCTCGCTCGTCTATCTACGCGTGTAGGTCTAATTGGTGCATCTTGCTTACCCCCTCTGATAGCGCAACACAGTGCCCCAGGCGGTACTACTCTACTGGCAGCACTGTTGAGCCGCCACCAGCAGGTGGTCATCTCTCTTCCGTGGCTTCATCACAGCTTCTCCGTTTCACCCGAGAAACCGCTCTTCGTACCCCAGGTTTGGCGTGGGCTGACGAGGATAACTATTCCGGCCCTGTGCATTCCATGGTGGGCGGGCGCGAAACAAGGAAGATGAACATGTATCAAGCCATAAGAGACGCGCTCAGGTATGACAGAAGGTGCTACCTATCTACAGTATTGACACGTTGGCAGCACTGCACTCGCGAAAGACGATACTGCCGTAGTCTTTGGTGAAGATGTTGCATTTGGGGGTGTATTCCGCTGTACCATGGTATGGTTTGTACCCATTCTACTTCATGCTCAGCTTTTTCGTATCCTCTGTAGGGCCTTGCAGAAGAGTTCGGTGGGTTGTTCATCGCCTTTCTCATCACGATGGCAGACAATGGTGCATGTGCACACGAGCAGGTCGCGAACGTGTCTTCAACACTCCTTTGACTGAGCAAGGCATCGCTGGGTTTGGTATCGGAATTGCATCCATGGGGCACACAGCCATTGCAGAGATACAATTCGCGGACTACATCTTCCCTGCTTTTGACCAGGCACGCTCCACCAATATTTTCGCACAAATGATTCTCAACATTTGATACAGATCGTGAATGAAGCTGCTAAGTATAGATACCGCGCGGGTGGACAATTTTCGATCGGCGGTTTAACAATTCGTACGCCCACAATGGCAGTCGGACACGGAGGTTTATACCATTCACAAAGCCCGGAAGGCTTTTTCTTTGGTGCTTCAGGTCTCAAGGTCACATTCACTTTCTACATGTACTGTCTTGATGTTGAAACAAGCGCGAGTCCAGATTGTCATCCCAAGATCACCAATTCAATGCAAAGGGTTACTCTTGGCATCGATTCGTGATCCTAATCCTGTCCTCTTTATGGAACCAAAGATTTTATATCGTTCTGCAGGTACCGCTATACTTATTTTACCTGTTTTGGCTCACATCGTAGCAACCAGTCGAGCAGGTTCCGATCGATGATTTCTCCCTCCCCCTATCTCGTGCAGAAGTTCTGACTACAGGGTCAGACCTGACCATTCTCTCCTGGGGCACACCAATATACCACTGCGAATCTGCTATTAATCTTTTGCACTCTCCCCCAGCACCCCTGGAGCCTCTTATTTCTCATTCACTGCGGAGTGCAAAGGTAGAACTCATAGACCTGCGAACTATATTACCCTGGGACGTGGAGACTGTTGTAGAGAGCGTCCGAAAGACCCGTAGGCTTGTTGTTGTGCACGAAGCTGGGTACACCGGCGGTGTTGGAGGCGAGATTGCGGCTGAAATCCAGAAGAGAGCGTTTTTGCGACTTGATGCACCCGTAAAACGGGTGACAGGCTGGGAGTGAGTCCCGTTTTGTCTTTTGACTTGTGAATGTCCTAAGTTCATTATGAAGCGTACCTGCTGCACTGCAATTCGAGAAATTCAACATGCCAGATTCGATCCGGGTTCTAGATGGTATCATTGAGACTCTTAGTTATTAAACAGCTGTCACGGGAGAAACAATACTGAATGCGATTTCGGTTGTGGAACCCTCGATTAACATGAAGGAAAGTACGCTGAAACAGTCGTTTAAGTCGTTAGTATTTCTACATGTCTGAGGGCTCTTCCTCAAATTCCTCTGTCACCCCTTCTTCCACCTCCTCTGTTTCTGAGTTCTGCTCCTCATCCATATCCTCGATTCCGGCGTCCAAGTCCAGTCCAGAATCTTCATTCTCTTCGTGAGGCGGTGGTGTACCTTCATCCGTGCCACCACTGGAGGACCCCTCTGAGTCATCGTCTGCCTGCAAGCGCAGATAGATTAGTTCAAGACCAAACTGACCGTCAATCACCGGAGGTGAACACACATCATTCTTTTCTTCCAGCTGGGTGGCGTGTCTGCCTATTGGAATATACCATACAAAGCCGCGGTTACGAACGTGTAGATTCTGCGTTCGAGGACTATAAAGGATGCGTTGGATAGCATAATGGCGCACGTACACAATCTTCTAAGTCGTTCTCCTCATCAGACAGGTCGTCGGCCTCGCGCTGTAGGTCTCTCACATGGTTTATGCGTCCCTGGTACCGATCTACTTTGGGCAAAGGCGTTGGGCCTATATGAGGTGGTTTCGGAAGTACATGAGGAACGGCAGGGGGACGAGGTATGAGCGTTGGCGATGTAATTGACATGAAACTCTACATAAACTTCGGAACAAATCCAGTTGGTTATGTAATGAAGTATGGGCGCAAGAACATCAAATGCGAGGCAACGTACACATTCACTTGGCGGTAACTTGAACAGCCCATCTCTCTATCCATCCCCGACGCAGCAGAGCAGCCTCAAGGGCAATTAGGAACATGTCCCGACGCCATGCTTTGACACCCAGACTCCTTACCCACCTATCGCGGACCTTCTGCTCTCCCAGAACCGACTCATACACGTAGCGCAGCGCGCATTCGTGGTCAGCCGAAATGTTCGAGATCGAGTCAACAGCGATGTTCGGACCGTAGGAAGCACGCAGCTGCTTCAAGACTGAGACAAGTGTCCGCGGCCGACGGGGAATGCGTTCGGAAAGAATGAAGGGGATAGCAGAGATAATTTGTGTGGTGCTTAGCGCCCGAAGAGACGAGGAGAAAGCAGTAAACTCCAGTGTCGCCTTGCAGCCCGCATTTAGGGAAGGAATCGTGTGGTTAGGAAAGTGGTCAAGACAGAACGAGAGACTCGAGGTCGATGCAACAAGAGAGAGACTCGGGGGTAGATCCAGAGGGCTTGGGTAGGTGGAGGGCGCATTGTACTTTACTCGACCAAACGGGCCCCCTGACAGACATTGTAGAAAACATGAGGTGGATGTACGCCAAAAACAAACTACCGCATATACATACCTGGCTTAAGCTATCCCATGGAGTACCCTGTGTGACTCGAGCATCTTTTGGACAGCAGATGCGTACGTACCTTGACAAGTATCCACCACTCGAAATAATTAATCCACCATGTCCACCGAACGTTTATGCGTATGGTATGACCGTTTATAGTTGTTCCCGAGCCTATGAGATCTGCCAGGTCGTGCATTGGTTTGCGGAGCTCTACGACACCGTTGGTCACATCCTCCATGACTATTTCAAGGGGTATGTCGACGTGTGGACGGAGAATTCCCGCAAGTTTGATGTAACGGCTTGGCCAAAGTGAACACGTCGGTGCAACAATAGTGAGGAAAGCTCGAAGAGTGGTCCTGGTACGCATGACGTGTTCCTTTCGAGAACGCGAGAACGCTATGAAGTATATGGAGATCAAGATGAGGACGAGGCAGCATGGCAAGAGTCGGGCAGCATGATCGAGATCGTCCTCAGAGAAGTCAGCAATAACAAGATAAGAAGGAAAGGCTCTATTCTTCAGGCCCATCCAACGCATGACGTCGCTGCCTCTGCCAACAGCGGTTGACCCCATACCTATGACTTGAGCGAGGAAGTCGAGTGCAGGAAACATGTACAAATGTCAGAGCGTTGGCTACAATTAACCATCAAACATGGAACTTTGAGACTCTGCTTAGTATGGCTCGGTAATGCAATACTAGAAGACGCACACATAGGCTAAATAATTCAGGCGAGGTGCGCGCAGACGGGAAAAAAAAAAAGAGGAAAAACGCGACGCCAGCAGGATTCGAACCTGCGCACTCAAAGAGTAACAGATATCTCGTGACATTCGAATCTGTCGCCGTAACCACTTGGCTATAGCGCCTTGTGGAGGAATGTGACTTCAAAATGTCACGAGAACATGGCAGAATCATTTCCACTTTTGGTGCTTACTACTTTCAAAGTTTGTGCCACCACTGCTATCTGTTGAGTTGTCTTCCGAAAAGGCGGCATAACGTCCACTGGGTTTGGAGAAATAATCATGGATTGGTTTGTTTCTCTACTTTGCAACCCTTGATCGTTGTCTAATTCATGCCTTTAGCCTGGAACTTAACATTCGTCAACGGATTCTATCTGATCTGGCTGGACATCAGCCGGACACCGAAGAAGACCTGATGGGTATTCAGCACTTCATGCAGTCCAAAGCTAAATTACCTCCGAAAGTCGTTAGCAAGTCAAGTGGCAGGATACAGGACGTGTCCACGAGCAGAAAGATATACATGGTACGCATGACCGCAGTGCTTCCTGCTTCTGTCTGACGGTCTTGTAAGACGGAAGCACAGGCACACTGCCATATTTCATATGGCGAAATGGTTGTGAACCTTCCAGAAAGACTAGTTCAGAACGAGATCGATACGTTCACCGCTGTTCTCTTTGATATCTTGGATCATACGCCTCAAATTGATTATGACCAATCTCTGTCGTGGGACGGTGGGCATGCTTGTTGTTGTATTTCTTTTTTTGACTCTTCTTTAATAGAATGGGCGCTCCCGGATCAGCTTGTCTGTTCGACCGTTTCTGCCATCTTAAGCATTTGTTCCATTCATCCCGATCGAGTAGACCAGGCAGTCGACACTATCATACGGTTCATCATTCAAATAGTACAAAAACTCCCGTCAGCAAGTTGTGAGTATTTCTGGGTACTCTGATTTCGAATGAATACTTGACATATCCTAGCTCTCGACGTCCTGACGCAGCTAACTCCCTCTGTACATGGCCTCTACCGTGCTATCACCTCGATGCTTTTCCCTTGGACAACAACTCAGTGGGAGCTTCTATCTCAGGCTCTCGCTGGTTTGGTTGAGGATCCCATCCTCGAACGCATAAACCGGCTCCTACTTGATATACACCAAGAAGCAGAGGTTCATCCTGACTCATCCGAAACTTTCTTCTCTCATGCTTTCATCACACGCTACATCAACTTTGGGAGACCCCTCAGTGGGTATTTCATCGTGTGCTGCGTCATGGAGTTACAGTGGACTGTACTTGCGCAAGCCCTCGTCATGACTTCGGCGGAGGGTGTCCAGTACCGAGGACCACTGAAGGAAGCCGCTGCTGCAAACAAGGCTTGGTCAAGCCTAATGAAGAGATCTGGGAAGAAGTTTCTTCTAGGGGACGAAACGATGAAGGATGTCTTGGGTTCTACCATGAGAGGGTCCTTGCAGTGTTTCAGGGATCTTCTGGTGCAGATACAAGATATGGATACTGAGCCTCCCATTGATACGTATGCTTGGGAGACGATGTCTGAAAGCTTGGTGAGTTTTTGAGTTTGTTAATGTGGTAGGGGTAGGTGATTTACCATTCCACAGAAACTAGCATCTATATGTTCAGTTGCTTTGGGCGAACTTGATCCTGACCTTTACGCGTGTCTTTGTTTGCTTTTGACCGACAAGACGCCCATAATGGACAACTTGGTTCAGGAAGCAGCTCTCAAAGCAATGACCGTGCTCGTCCAGAGTTTCCCAGACATTGCAAAGGAGCTGGTACCCCATCTACGTCGATTCGTTACCTCACCACTTTCGATATTCGAATTTGCCTTTAATACTGAAAAACGCTCTCCGCCGCCGCTTACAGCTGCCGCAAAATGCTTTGGTTTGTGCATCAGGGTGGGCCTTCTGCTAAGATTGTGAAGACAATTGACCGATTTCGTTGGAAAGCTCGCACCAGGAGAGGATTCTATCATGTCCAACATGTATTCTCTCTTAAACTACATTGCCGCGACAAACCAAGAAATTTCCGATTCTTCGTCACAACAGCTGCTACATAACCCACTACCTCCTTTGTTATCGACAGATCAGCTCACCATCGAAAGTGAGGATGCAGGCCTTCGGGGTCGTTCTGATGAGGAGAAACGCCTTATTGGTATCACTACGATATCCATTGTGACGCGGCTTGCGTTAGAATTCGACAAGGAAGAAGTAACGAAACTTACAATTTCTATGCTTTTGCAAAGGCTCCGCACGGCAGAACCAACAGTCGAGGCAGCTATTGCATACAACTTGGTAGACTTAGCATTGGTTGCTCCCGAAGACGCATTCGTGGACGTCATTCGTGCGTTTTCGGCCATCAATCGCACGGCAAATCCGGAGGATCCCAGGTTCTCAAACAATATGGTGCGTCAGAATGGCCCGAAAATTCCGAGTAGTTAAACAGTCCGGTACAATCAGGTGTTGGCAGCGCAGACCAGACTTGCTCGAGAAATTGATAGGAGACCTGATCTATTCGACGTATACTTGGAGGAGCTTCTAACCCTCTTCTCCGATAAAGGTGTTGCCATCCAGATTGCAGCTGCTGTTGGCCATAACGGCAAGGTTAGTTGTTGTCTCCGGTCTGTTGATGCCTTCGTTAGTGACGAGGGAAATTGTCAGGCGGAAGAGATGATAGAGCAACTCGCCTCTCTTCTGCTTCCAATCGAGGCACTCCTAAATCATGCCGATTTTGAGCCTCATCTTCATTCTACCCCCGAGCTGACCAATCTATTCCGAAATTTATGGTTCCTATGTGTTCTTTTTCATTTCACTACTTCGGGAGAGGAGAGAGAGAAGAGTGCTATGACATGGCTATTACCTGCACTCGCAAAAATTGCAACGAAAACGCCATGTTTGGTCCTCGAGAGCATATCAGATGCAGTAAGTGACCTGGAGTATCGTACGGTTGTAAGACACGAGTACGCCTATTCAGTATGCTTATTTTTGCTCCCATAATATCAAATACTGATCAACTACAAGGTCCTGGCAAAGCACCGTGCTTACCTTACGCGCCATATTCCTTCCACCGCAAGCGACCTACGGTCATTAACAACTGGCCAGGTCGTTTTCGTTTTGACTATGCATGACATAGAGACAATGCGTTCTGCGGCTGGTCTGCCCTCTTCCTTGGTTTCTTACTTCATCAATTCGAGCCTGAATAATCAAAGTGGTCTGAATGCTTGCATGGACGCTGTCGCAGATAATGTATCCTTTCCTCTTCAACTGACCTCGAAAAAAACTAACGAAGGGAATAGGTAATTCGATCTTCCAGCGTTGATCTGAATGCCCAGGCTGCGGAGCAAGCACTTCCGTATCACCTTTCGTCGGAATTGTGCAGTTTGCTTGTGGCCAGCACTCATCGTATCGCGCGCGCTCGTGATGTCGCTTCGAGGTACCTCAATCGGTTGATCACCTCATTTCCATCGTTGATGTGTGACGCAACGCTTGTGTACGCTATCCTCGAATGTCTCACACTGCTGAGACGAGCGTGTGAGAATGAGTACCTCGACGAGGTTCGTGTCATGCCTTGATCGAACGTTCTATCCTCTCACAGTGGCATTCCAGTACAATCCCATATATGAATTTCATTCTGAGCGCACAGGCATGCGCCTGCAATTAACAGATGATTACAAAGTCAGAAACGAAGTTTTACGACAGTTACAGCGTCATGCAAGCAATTGGTTTGAGCTCGCTTTGAGCCGCGCTCCAGTAGAGCTCCAGGCAACTCTCCAGGTTTTTGTTTTCCCAGACCTTGACGTACAGCAAAAGTGTGACACCCAAAGCAGAGATACCTTGCTACGACACAGTCACTCGCTGGCTCAGACACATCTGAACTTGGTGCAACTATGGCAGAAAAGTTCGCCAAAGCTTTTGGCCCACCACATCGACAGTTAAGTAAGTAACGTTGCGCTGACGAGTCGGATCGCTGAGATTTTTCAGCTTCGCTTCGTTCTCTATCTAACTGGGAATATGATCGCGCGAAGGTGCTTGCCAGCCAACTTGCTAGTAAAAGCTACTTTGCCGGTGAAGCCGCTGGTCTACGTTTGGCTAGTCGAAAAGGCAGGTTATCTTGCGAGAATGCTAATAGTGGCTCATGAATGTCAAATACAGCTCAGGACATCCTGGACAAAGTTCCACCGCAGAACGCAACTCTCACCGACATTCTAGCACTCAAAAAGAAGCTAGAAGATACCATGAAAGCCATCCAACGGAAGACCAGTACATTAACTGTCCAGGACCTCAAACGTCTATTGTTCCGTTGCGCGGCGACTCTCATAGCTTTGGATAAGGTATCTGTTGACGTTATCGTCCTGACCCCTGACTGAAATTTGGTAGTGCGAGTATATTCTCCTCCATTACCTCGTTGTTCTGCCATTCGAGGTATTTACACCGTCCGCCATAGCCGCAGGTATTGAAGTTTGGACGTGGGTGATAGCGGAGAAGCCTGTTGCGGAGGTTGTCTTGATAAGCGAGATTCTGGCAGCTTGGTTTGCGACTGTGAGAGACAGAAAGGGTGTTTTTTCGCAGAGCTTAAAGTCGAGCCTTTCCCGAACTTTACAGTCTGTCGTTGCTCACGTGTTCATATCCATAGCTACGACGATCCATTCTATCACCCGATAGGCTACAGTCCAACTGACAAGGAAGAAATCGACCGTGCATCCTCTAGTGCACGGCGCCTTCTTCTACCGCATACCCTCGTTCTCCAAATGTTGTTCAGCCGGTTGCAAGCTGCTCGCTATCGTCGATCGGCAGTCATGTTCCTCATGCAACAACTTGTCCTACGGTCTACCCACGCCCATAAGCTGTTCAGGTGGGTTACTCGTCGAAGCGCGTGAATAGTTTGGTGATCCTACCTCAGCACGCACCCGCTTGCTCGCGAATTGCGCTATTCCTTCCTCCTGTTTGGCTTTGAGACATTGAAGAGCTCGAGTTTAGATGTCTTCTCTGAGTGTACGATGCGCGAAAATCTTTATCGAACTGCGTATGCTTGGTTTGCTATCAGGCCTCAGTAAGTAACGCTGCTTCTCGATGTTCAAGTGCTTAGCGGTTTTGTAAGATGGCCCTTTGGGGCAAACCGTGTTCAAGTAGATGCCGACATTAAAATCCTCATGGAGTTTTTTGGGCACCTTCAGACTGACTCGATCAGAGCTGTGCATTCTTTGTCTAGCTTACCCCTTACTCAATCCACAACCAAGCGCTCGTGTGCGTATAAAAATTACTACCCTTCATAAATCGAGCTAAGTCTCATCAGTCTACGCAACACGTCTTAAGAACATCAACCACCCACTTCGATTACTTGTAGAAAATGAGATATACCGACTCACAGTGTGGGCAAATCCCACAAACGATACCAGCAGGGGTCACGATTATCCTGGGACACTAGAACGTACGATACCAGAGGTGAAAATGATTCAACTTCGCTCGGACAGCTAATTTATGCCTGGGTAGAACAACTGGCCCGTGATCGTACGCAATGTCTGGGAGATAGATCCAGCCATAGCCGTCCATATGATGGAACGCTTCAGGAGTCCCTCAGCACACGGCGAAGTCCAAAGGCTTGTTCGCGTAAATCCCACTCTCGTCATGCACACCGCCGAAGGTCTACGCTATCTGATCGATGACGCTACACGTGCTAATCAGAGGAGTGAACTAAAGGTCCTCTTACTTTGCGGGAACCGTTTAGCACTAAATAATAATGTTTGCCAGCACATCTTGCTCTGGGCCTCGGTCCCACCAATACTTGCCGTTACATTCTTCGAGAAAAAACACAATAACGATCCTTACTTGCTTCAATATGCCCACCGTGTTCTCAAAGAACACCCCGTCGATTTGACGTTTTTCTTTGTACCGCAAGTTGTTCAAGCATTGCGATTCGATGACTTTCGTGAGTTTTCGTTCTACGAGGAAGTATCACGGAAATGAAATGTATGCTAGGCTACATCGCAAGATTCATTCTTGAAACTGCTATGATATCCCAACTATTCTGTCATCAAATCATTTGGAACATGAGAGCAAATTGTTTCAAGGACGATGCAGCAGAAATAGTATGCCCTATAAGCCTACCAGTGGACTGGCATTTGAGCTCTTTACCTAGGAAGATCCCATGAAGCCAGTTCTTGATAACATGACTAATGTTGTGGTCGGATCATTATCAGGAGAGGCGAGGTCATTCTATGATAGAGAATTCAAATTTTTCCAGCAAGTGACGTCGATATCGGGAAAGTTGAGGCCGTATATAAAAAGACCTAAGCCCGAAAAGAAGGCAAGTGCGCTTATCTTTTCTGAGACTATTCAAGGTTATCTCTCTTCTTTTAAAGGCAAAAATTGACGAGGAGATGGCTAAAATTCATGTTGACGTCGGCGTCTACCTTCCCAGTAACCCTGACGGAAAGGTTATCGACATCGACAAACTTTCCGGCCGCCCGTTACAGAGCCACGCAAAGGTTGATTTTGTTATGATTAATTGTGCCGAGTTGTTAAATCGGCATTCCAGGCTCCTTTCATGGCAACGTTCAAAGTGAGGAAGGAGCGTGTTGTGGTTGAGACTGACCCCGAAGCCTTACTCGATGCCTCTGGTACTGAGAAACGCGAAGAATTCGACGTTTGGCAGCAAGCCATATTCAAAGTTGGCGATGACTGTCGACAGGATGTCCTCGCACTTCAGATTATCGCGATGTTTAAGAATATCTTCACTGGCGTCGGTCTGACGTTGTACCTCTATCCATATAGGGTCACAGCCACTGCCCCGGGGGTAGGTTTCGCTGCTAGTAATTCGATATGCTGATTGAGCTATGTTAGTGCGGAGTCATCGACGTGGTGCCAAATGCTACGTCACGGGATGAAATGGGTCGCGCCAAAGTCAATGATCTCCTCGATTTTTTCGTTTCTAAGTATGGAGGGGAAGAGACTGTTGCCTTTCAGAGAGCCCGTCTTAACTTTATCCAGTCCATGGCAGCATATTCCGTGGCGTGTTATATCCTTCAGATCAAGGACCGACACAACGGCAACATTATGATCGATGGCGAAGGACACATCGTACATATAGGTTAGTTCCATGCAAAGTGAAGGTATACACTGCTCAACAGACGTGTATCAAGATTTTGGTTTTTTATTTGACATAGATAAGTTTCCCCTACTTACTAGTACGCTAGAGATACTGACATGATATTGGGGATATTTACGGCCCGGTGTAAGTACTCTCAGTTGGCTAAAAGTATTTCTCCGCTCATTTGCGTGGCCCAGGGTGTCAAATTCGAGCCAAACTCCTTTAAACTCAATCATGAAATGGTTATTTTGATGGGTGGTAGACATTCTCAGGGATACGAGCTTTTCCAGCAACTGACTGTCAAGGCCTTCCTTGCCTTACGACCCCATGCAGATCAACTCGTTAGCACGGCGCAGCTCATGTTAGGTACTGGTCTACCTTCCTTCAAAGGGGAAGCAACCATCAAGCGGTTGAAGGAACGGTTTGCTCTTGGATTGAATGAGCGGCAAGCCGCGGATTGGATGATGAATATTATACGGAACGCACATGAGAACATCAGAAGTACCGCATATGATGAATTTCAGCGAGTGAGCTATCTTTATTCGTGCAATCCTACACCACTAACCAGCTGTACAGCTTCAGAATGGTTTGTTTGCCTACTAGAAGGTAACTACCGCTTATAATTTTCTTTTCTACAGGCATACCCTACAAATGAAGTATGCTGTTAACCTACTCGTCATCATGCGGCATTGGGCGTCGATGGACTGTTATCGTTGGGATCTTCATACTATCTAGTCTAATATTCACTTTTATGGTACATATGTGCAACCAGCTGAGGATAGTAAGCCAAGAAACACTACTTGCATTTCACTCGACAGCGCGATCGTGCAGTGGTTAAGTACAGGCGGGGTGCAGGCTACTGGTACGGAGGAGATGCGCGTATACACGACTCGGACGGGTGAGGACGTAGAGAACTTGACGTGCCAGTCGCTTGACGGTCGTGCTCATCCAAAGACTTTACGCTGGCCCGGGCGTGCCACTGGTGCCACAGTTGAAAATCGTTCATCCTCCTTACATCGATGAGTACTATATTAGTACTAGCTGTATACTAGTACTACCTAGTACTACTAAATAGGAAAATCATCATTGAATAATATCATCAAGGCTGGTGCATCTTCCATTCCAAAACACATCCATTGCACTCGCCTCCCATTGACCCCATTGTCACAGTCATGGAATTTAATATCAGGAACGTTGATTTCAAAGCTGACGAATGGGAAGTAACAACCGCTATTGCGGGACAAGTTCTCCATGTCTCTCCAGGGATGTTTGTTACCAGTCCAGAGGAGCGTTTGCCCAATTTCCGTGTTCGCCTCAAGGAAAGTCAAGCGGGAGGGGTCCAGAACGATGGTACTGGAACACTCACGTTGACGAAAGAGTTGGGGAGGAGGTTTAAGCGCCTCAACGAGAAGGGTCACGTCAGCGTAGAGGTGAAGGGGAAGAAACTCAAGTTTTTCCTTAGCACGAACACTGTCGGGCAATCCATTTCCCTTGAGTTGGAAAAGGCCCCCTTCATTGATCCGAATATTGCGAGGGACCGTGGGCGGAGAATCAGTGCTCTTCGCGATCCGTTTCTAGTTTTGAACGTTCAAATCGGTTTGTATTCGTTGGTCATTCTAGGGATTGAAACAGTGACTCACTCGCTTTACCCACCTAGGTGTTTTTTACCATCCGAAAGACGCACACCCACGAGACCCTCGCTCGTTCTCAATCGAATGGGATCAAGACCTCCGTCGGCGGAGTATGGCATGGCTTTTCTTTGAATACGAGCATAAATGCATTCGGGTCCAGGTATACCACGCTAAACAAGCGGTGTGATTGTTTTGCTTAACTATTTCAGATTGGCGATGAGACACAAGAAGAAACATTCTACAACGTCATTATTCGGTTTGCAAGTATCAACAAAATGGCGATGGGTCACGATTTTGGAAATCCTTGTAGGTGATTATGTTGAGATAAAGCTGTTCCTCACAGACGACGGGAAGATGTTTGCTTTGATCTGCTCACGCCTCCCATTATTCAAAAGCAGGAAATCTTCCGTACACTTTCAGGCGCCAAGGAAGAAAGCAAATATCGCCATCGTGTCGGCTCTTTGAACGCTGGTCACGCAGTCGTTGCCCCTTATGCACACCAACTACGCATCATCCTCTTCGACGCCAATGAATACGACTCTAGGGATATCCTAAAGAGATTCGAGGATTACTGTCGCACATCATCGCTGCAACCACCAAAACAAGGGATAACTATAGATGCGAATGGTCGCCAGAACTTTTTTGGTCGCAAGAGACTCAACGAGATTGCGATGTGGTTACGCTCCCCCCTCCTGACTTCGAACTGGCGAGTTGCGTTTCAGATCGAAGCTCTCCTCCACAATGGTGTCGCAAACACGGTAGAGTTAATAGAGCTTCGGCCACGTATCGAAGAGTTGCTTCGTTGCTTCGGGAACACTGCGGGTGATATCATGCGTCGCTTTGTAGAAACTGCTGCTCGTCGTCCCCTAGGACAGCGCATATCCGAAATTTTTCAGCGCGTCCTTGAAGCCGTAAAGAATAGATCTCAGCGTCCACGAGATACTCCTCCACGTGGCCGTTTTTTCTGTCATCATGTTACATTCACGCCGACACGGCTGCTCTTGGAAGGGCCAGCCATCACTCAATCCAATAGGGTTATACGTGCATACGAAGGCTGCGAGGATTATTTCCTTCGTGTCGACTTCCGTGACGAAGATCGCCTTCAGTACAGGTGGGATCGGGATGTCGATGGTGCATCTTATCTGCAGGAACGTGTTGGCAGGCTGCTGAAAGAGGGCTTCGATCTTGCTGGCAGGCATTTCGAGTTCTTGGGCTATTCCTCTTCGGCTCTGAGAGAACATGCTGTTTGGTACGTCAGCCCATTTCGTCACCCGGAAAAAGGGTTGGTGACTGCCGAGAACATCCGTGATTCCCTTGGAGACTTCAGCGGGGTTATCATGAGTCCATCCAAGTATGGGGCGCGGATGGCAGTAAGTCATTCTTAGCTTGGATCCTACCGTGATCCACTGACCATCGTTTAGCAAGCCTTCTCTGGAACGGACCCGTCCGTCCGGATCGAGAGGGATCAGTGGTCTAAGATACCCGACATTGAAGAGAATGGCATCAATTTCACTGATGGTGTTGGAACAATCTCAGCTGGTCTGGCAGAGCTTATCTATGCAGCTCTGTGCGAGAACAACCCTTCTCTAGTTAATTCTATTAAACCCTCCGCCGTAAGTCCTACGTTCAGTGCTTGTTATGGCCCCTGACTCGGATCTTCGCGTAGTATCAGATCCGTTTCTTGGGATGTAAGGGTGTTGTTTCCGTGGATCGAAGATTGGAGGGGATCCACATGTGCGTCCGGCCCTCGATGAGTAAATTTGACGTCCGTGGCGAGGGATCCGGAACAATAGAAATTGCCCGTGCTGTCACTAAGCCTAACTTGCCTCATCTAAACAGGTCTGTGGCATTTTATACCATAGCCTCCCACATTTCTGAACGCTTTACTAGACCGTTGGTGATGGTGCTTGAAGACCGTGGTGCACCGAAGGAGGCTTTCATGAATCTTCAAAAAAGCGCTGTGGCCAACGCCCGAATGGCACATGATTCTGCAGCCTTATTTGCAAATTTGCTTGAATCACACCACCTATGTTACAATTACCGGCTCGCCGACATCCTCACAAGACTGAACGTGTTAGGACTCGAGATAAAGCCAAAGGACTTGCAAGAGCCATTAGATACCCCATTTCTGGCACGACTTCGTGCGTGTGCAGTAAATCACGTACTGCGTGAAGTGAAACACGACGCGCGCATCCCGATTCCGAATAGCTTCATGCTCGTCGGCGTTGCGGACGAGGGCCCAGCGTATATTGCGAAAGGCCTGCAGGATATATATTGTCTCCCGCAAGGAAAGATCTTCGGTATGCGTCTAGTACAGCCATTATGGTTTAAAACCTCATTAGCCTGAAGCATGCATACAATATCCTGAAGATAGGGAGCCACATTATGTCCGTGGAATGTGTCTTGTATCACGAAGTCCCGTCATCCACCCCGGAGACGGTGAGCTATCATCACCACGTAGTGCCGACAGGATCTCATGAGCTCACAGTACAACGAGTGTATGCTATCGGGCCTCCTCCCAAGGACCATCCCTGTCTATTTGGTCACTTGAAGAATGTAGTCGTGTTTCCAACAACCGGTAAGCATGTTCTTGATTGATGCTCTGTGTCTTATATAAAAATCTCGTGAAAGGGAGCTGGTCACTGCCGAATGGTCTAGGAGGAGGAGATCTCGATGGGTATGCGTTTCCACATCCTCCCGAACACCATGATCAATGCCCTAACTCAAAATACTAGTGACATGTATGAAGTCGTTCAATATGGAGATCTCTTGGTGCCAGAGCACCATGACCCTGCTGCCTATACGCCAGTACCGACCTTCAAGCTCGATAGACCCAGCACAATTGATGATGTCTGTGACTTCATCGTTGAATACATCAACTCAGACGTTGTGGTACGTGTATCGTCTCCTCAAACTTACCCAAGATGATGACGAAGATTACAGGGACTAATTTCCAAGAAACACATTGTGATGGCAGGTGAGTCATCTGCCGCTGAGATGTGGGGAATTTTCTCTAACTCTTGTAATCTACAGACCAATCCAAAGTACGTTGTTATGCACCACTATAATCAGTGCCGCTGACCTCAGCTTCATGTGCTGAAGTTTGGAACGCTCGATCCTGCCTGCCTCAGCTTAGCAGAGATGCACAGCTGGGCCGTGGATTACCCGAAAAATGGGAACAAAGTGGATATCAGTGCTTTACCAAGGTCGCTCATAAGATTCAAACCTGACTGGGACATGGCGGAAGAAGATGCCCCCCGGTCTTCAGATTACTATGAATCCGATCGGGCTCTCGGCCACCTTTTCCGCAACATCAAATTGGAGGACATGTCAAGCACTCTTCCCCATTATCAGATAGATGCAGAAGCACAACCGATCTCGAAGGTTCTTTCGCGGCTTGTCTGCCCCCACTTACCAGAGGCACCTAACCAAACACGGATATCGATACAATCTTGCTACACAACATACCGCGAGGAGCTGACATACATGTCAAGCACTTATTCCCTGTCCCTGGTAGCTGGGTCTCGGCTTCGTGAAGAAGAACTCGTGATCGGGACCATCTTGGGTAAATGTACCCAGAAGCGATACCGAAATACCAGGTTGCACGCGATGAGGGATAATGTAGGATTTCTCGTCCGAGAGACCAAGGAACAACTTGTTGGAAGGCTTGAAGGACTTACGGAGAACGTGTTAAAGGAAAAGTTAGCCATTGCGTGGGATATGTGGTTGTTTAGCCTCGAACAAGCTCGCCCACCGCCTGGGGAAGCCGCTGTTGAGTTCGGGTCAGAGAGCTTCGGCCTGATTGCGCTCGGCTTAGTGTTGGAATGCTTGGACAGGCTTGGAAGTTTACCACCTTTGCCTAAGCCTGTACGCACTTAACCACACGATTTGTGTTGCACAATACCATGGTACACGGTAACAATTCAACTCGATCAAATCACAACTATAAGCTGATTGTTCCCATCTCGCAATGCTTGAAGACCGCAAAGGTAGTACAAGCTGTATTGAATCCCCTTACCTGCTGAATTCGCAGAACCTGATAGGAAATCATGCCCTAACGGAGTCATTCCAGTAGATCTTCACTTCCTTCTCAGTGACGCCTTCTGATTCCACGCGCAGAGTACAGAAAGGTGATGTTTTCTTCCAAAACCGAAGACTTAGGAATCGAGTCTCTGTAGAACACAAATCGAAATCCGAGCAACCATTCGAAGTTAGAATCACCTCCGCCTTCACCGCAATGCGAGAAGACCTAGAAAGAACTATGAAGGAAACGCATTCATATGCGTGAGTGCTTCAGCTGTCCAGCGCATATAGGATGGTTTTATGAAATGCGAAGTGATGAGATACTTGTGCTAGTGAACCAGCTTGAAGAGACGCATCTTCGCAAACATGCCAGCATTCAGGATATGAAGGAGCACTCAAATACGAACAGGGTTATCGTCTATTGATTGGTATCAACCTGGCTAGCAGTTTTGACGGGATAGATAGGAAAAGTTCGACGACCTGTTTTCAACTTATTCTTCCATTCTCAACGAGCTCGCTCCTTGCCGCATGCAGGTAATTCGATCTGGAGAAGAAGTCAGTGAGTCTTGTTGCCCCTACGTGTGTCATCTCTTTGTTAATGTTTCCAGCTGAGATTCAGGCGGTTCGGATGCGAAAATCGCGCAAGGACACGATGAACACGGCAAAGGCCCATCTAGATGATGGTCGGGAAAAACAACTGGTGCGTTCTGTCACGACAGGTCGTTAAAAAGCGCTGTTGACCGTGATAGCTCGCCACGGATGCATCCGAGTTGATGAAGTATTATAAGGCCCTGATAACAACTGTATGAGGTCCGGGAGAAATTAATCTTCGTCCAGACTATAAATTTGAACAGTCGACTACTTGCTCGGCCACTGATTCTAGTACGCTCCACTGATAATGTTATTTCCATTTACGCAAGACAACAACGAGTCTTGAGCAGAGCTTCGCGTCATGGCCGTATCTACTAAGCAGGACAACCTGAATCAGACAATACAGACATTTTGCAAACAATACTCACAAGTTCGCTCTCAGAGCGATTTATATGTCCATGTCGCGTTTGTGTTGAGCCTACTTTTGGTTGTAGGCGCAGGTACTCTGACATGAACACCCGCAAAATAAGGTTCCAACGTCTCATAGTTGATTTGTCGAGAGCAGTTGCGTCATCCTAAAAATCAGATTGTACTAATCGTTATTTCGCATGAACCATCACTTACCCTCAACGTATGCCAAACGCCAGGAAATGGAGAAGGGATGATATGAAGGATGTTCACACCCTTTCTTAGGAATGGTAAATGATCGTCAGCTATGTACCCATGGCTTAATTCATTACCACGACGAGGGAGGAAGAAGCTTTGGAAAGCTGCGGCATCTTCCGAGCTCATGAGTACACCTGACTCATGCAGCCGTCGCTCCACAGAAGCTAGTGAATCGAACAACCATGCAGTATCGGTAAAATACGAACGAATCTGCGGATTGGGTGCTCCCAGGAGGTCCAAGAGAATAAGGTGTTCAATTCCGCTTAGTTCCGTCATCGAATGATTGATCAGTCGCCGTTTCGTATGGGGAGCTACGTATGTTGTCGCCCATTTCTCAGATAAGTGTCTGCATTCGTTAGCACCTGAGCAATTTGAGATGACTAGCACTGGAATCTAATTCACCTTGCACCATAAATCGAATCTGTGTCTGTCCACTCCTTGAATGCTTCTTCGCCATCAAAGAAAATGAGTTGTAGTGTGGTGTCGGAAAGATCGTCATCCTCCTCTTGGCCGTCTAGAAGCTGTTGCTCCCGGTCATCCAGAAGGGGATTCAAGGCCTCGGCGAGGTCAAGCATCATCGCGCACGGAGCCGCCGAGTCTGTAGCGCCTAAAAACTATAATATATCAATGACATAGAGTGCGCGCAAGCATTTGCAGAATGCACCTGATTCTCCGGGAACGTGGCAAAGAACTTGCTATCGTAATGAGCGGCAACTATGACCCTGCGCATGGCCATTGGGTCTTTCGTAGCAATGATATTGGTGAAGGGTCGTTGACCATATGGCGTGTCCCCTGTGAAGCTATCCTCCTCGACATGCCAGTTCAAAGCTTTCAGTGCGGAAGTGATACGTCGACGAACAGAGGTACTGTTATCACTCCCAGCTATTGGCACGGGCATGAAGGAATGAATCGAACAAATGTCCATAACACACCAGGACGGGGAATCAGAATTTTTGACAAGTGAGAGTCGGGGTTCTGCGTGTCTATGTTCTTGACTGGGTCTACGGAATCCACCAAAACACGTATTTGTTCCGTTGATAGCTGGGTCAGATCCCTCTGGCCAAGTCTCAAGAGTTGACTGGACTGGGTTGCCCACGACAGAAGAACAAAGATGCCAAAGCCGAGAAACCGAGGGCCAAGTTTCATGCCCAGAAGCCTAGTGTGTCTAGTAGCGGAATAATTGTCGTGTGAAGATGTTTATGTGTCACGACCCCGGCCAACACTGTCTTCTTGACTTGATATGGCTATCTTTGGGCTTTGGGTAAGAATACAATCGGGGATCAACGTATATTCTGAGTGTATTGCAGGTCATCAACAAAGCTGGTGGACTTGTCTATCAACGTAACTTCGCAGGCTGGTGCCCAATTTTCATCTTGTTGAAATGATCCAGTGACACCAGATTTCTTTTCAGTTGGCCTTGCGCAGCTAACCTCCAATGAGTACCTCGTGCTTGCTGGGACGCTGCACGGCATACATGCTATCACAAGCAAGCTCTCACCCACTGGGCCAAGTTCTGGCGCACAAGTCGTCGAAGGGGAATCGTTTAAAATGACAATTTTCTTGACATCGACTGGTGCGCCTGTTTTCTTCGGTTGATGGTGCGGTATAATTCAGCTTCCGGTCAAGGTACCAAGTTTGTGCTGCTGACCTCCCTATCGGAGGTCGCTGCAGAGTCTGTTTTGCAGAAGGTTTACGAAGCCTATGCAGATGCAGTGATGAAGAACCCTTTCTACACCCCAGAGATGCCCATTCGCAGCGATGGTTTTGACGCTCGGATAACCTCTTTGGTGGGGACAGGGCAATCTTAAGGACTTCTATACGCTGGCGAGGGCTTCAAATGGAGCCTAGCACGCAGCTTGGTTCACCAAGATTTTTACTTAAGTCCAGATAACTGTCTACGCGACGAAGCCTGTATATGGAGTGCCACTTCGACACGACTCGTGCATATGGACTGCATCTAGGTGCACTAGGATTACAAACTTTGACTTTCGTCTTGCCCCCACCGTATTATCCCAGGTCTCATTCACGTGACTGTCTGGGCTAAAGACGCGGGCGCGTCCTGATGCAGTCACGTAACCCCTTCTTGACGCACATCACCTGTTGTTCCTTTCAACGATCTCATTTCACAATGCAGGCCCAGGCGACAACGACTAATAGTGAAGTACAAGTGATATCTAAAAGCAACGTTCCTGTCATCGAAATCTGATGTTCTTGCAGACACTGAGCAATGTTACCAGCCTGCGCTGCGTCGAAACGCTTTTGAAAGCTGGATTAGGGTGCATTGCGTACTTGAGGTACCTGGTCATTGCTTTTTTACCCACCGACTAAGCGCTTCTTCAGAGGACTATTGCCTTGCGAAAACTTTTCAGAAGGTAAGTACGGAGATCTACCAGACTAACTCCTCTACGATCGTTCCGTAGTCCACTTATCCGCTCAACTTCCGTCGACGCAATCAGCCGGATCATTCGACAATCAGACTAGGCCGAGTGGTATGACCATCATGAGTCTGAAACGGGGCTTTACCAACGAAGGCGATAGGATCCTAGACTACCTGGTGCGCATATATGCTATCTCATGTCGCGCGCGCTGCATCCAACTATCCAGGAAAAGGGCATTTTTGAGGCTATCGAGAAACGGTACCTTCGCCGTTTCATCTTTGCCATATATCTGGTAAGTCACTTACCTTCTTCGCTTCCCTATCCTTTCAATCACCTCACTAGGACAACAAAGACCCTAACAAGTATTTATCTTGACCTCGTTATTATCGTCGAGCTCATTGGGTCTTGCAGCATCGTCGAGGCTTACACCTTTAACTTCCAGGTATTCGCCGTAGACCTTTACTTTTTTCGAGGCTAACATACATGAAGTACTATCGAGTCCCAAATACAGATACCATCGTTCCCATCATGTCTCTGGGAGACCAGTTGTCACGAATGTCACTGGACCCTACAGGTGGGGATCCCGTCGTCGACGCGCTTAAGCTGGGAAAATTGCCTACCCTCGGAGATGTAAAGCGCAGCCTTAAGGTGTCTTTTTCTTTACCTGTCGTCCCGGACCCATCTTATCTAATGATAACAGTTAATGATCAAGACATTAGTTACTACTATTACACAGATGGAGGGATTACCAAGTGGGTCCTTTGCGAGCCCCCTCATGTTTCCTAAATGATAGCCTTAGAATGTCGGTACGGAAACTTCAAACTTTTCTTCAATGACGACACCCCCGATGGCTACCAGCCACCACATTTCCGAGCTGGTGATCCCGACTCAAACAGATGGTTCCTCACAACCCACAGAGCAGCCGAAGTACCTGAAAGGATAAAAATAGGTAATCTGGAAACTGGTTGGCATGGGTAAGGTCTTCGGCTCCAGAGTCGCTGGGGCGATTTGAACATGCTACAGTGTGAACATGAAAGTTGTCTCCGTCTCGCCCTTTCTTCCATCCCCCACCGAGGACAACAACGCCACTTTTGCCGGTCTCACAACTCGCCGTCCTCCAAAGCTAACTCCAGTTGAAGAGGCTCGACTTCGATTTGAGGATGCAGAACTTCAAAGGATAGATGCATTGAACAGAAACGTAGTATGGGATGCGGACACAGATGCAGACGAAGACGCACCAGGAGAAAATATCTCCGATGAAGGCATTGTTTTGGCGCGGTGTAACGGCAACGTCTCTATGGTTCCTATTGGTGTCCGAGGAGACGCAGGGAAGATTCTGCCAATTCCAGTGCACGAGGATCGGCGCCAAGGTGACGTTATAGTCAGATACGGGGGTCAACCGGATCAAACTCCGACCCATGTTGGGCATCTTGTAAGACACCCCCGTTAATTTGGCTCAGAAGACTGAACATCCATTGAAGCAGATTGTTTCTCCAGATGTAGGACAAACACAGGTGATCCCCCCAACGCAGGAAATTGATATGCAATCACCCTCACCCCCGCTGGGTTTGCGCCGAATCTCTTCGCTGCCTCCATCGGATATTCCTACCGACTCTCTTGACTCCACTGAACAAATCGATACCGGCATTCTTCCAGGGAAACTTAGGACAAGTGAGAAACCTAGGATTAGGATAAACCTAGGTATGCCTAACACTTTATGTCCTTCGCATTGCTGACATGTCACAGAATCTGAGAGTCAAATTCTTCTCAAACACGATGCCCCTGAACTGTTTGGCAGGACAGCAAAGGCAGCGGGAAGCACCTGTCTGATGGAAGAGGACACCCTTGTCGAATGTGATTGTGGGACAATGGTCAGTTAAGTTCTTTGATGGAACCTGCGCCACCCAACTGAAAGATTTCGCTCAGGCTGATGACTCATTGGTTTTTTGTGAAGGAGGCTGCAACAAGTGGCGCCATATCTGGTCAGAGGTTTCCTTATTATTCGTATGTAGCCGCCATCCTGATTCGGGATTCCCGCCGATCTCTGTAGGTGCATGGGGTAAGCTCTGATCATAAAGCAGGCCGCTTCTTTGATCGAACCGTATGTAGATATCATGGACTGCAAGACAAGCGTCTCCCGCCCCAGTTCGTTTGCTTTGACTGTCGCCTACGGCAGTCCCCCGAGTGGGACATCATACACAAAAGGACACACGCTGATATGATTAGTCGCTTCAAGGATCTCGCGTTATTCAGGTACCCTAAACCTATGCCTTCGGTGATGAGTTACTCATCGTAAGGCACCCAGGCGCGCAATCAAGATATTTGAAGTTCACAAGCCCACTACTGTCATGCAGTTTAGAGCGCATATCGGTTCGTATGTATTCCGATCATCATCGACTGCTCACTGTCACCATGGTCCTTAGGTTGCGCTGCTGCCCTAGTCAGTCAATTACTCAAGAGACTCGAGGATGAGGGTTAACCATATTTTCTCTATCGTACTCGAAACCCCTGACTTTGCACCTAATAGAGTTTATCACCACGGAGAGTGCGATATCAGACGATGTTAGTTCCTTGAGGAGCCACGCAAAGAAGAAGGCCACGAAGAACAAGGGGAAGAAGGCACAAAAGGAGCTCCATAAATCGAAATTTATATTCTTGTTGTCATCCAAGAAAAGCAAGGCGTATCGTGACTATTTTCACCCGGAACCCCAAGTTGAGAAACACCTTCTGGGTTTAACAAGTGGGGTCAGTGCCATGATTACCATCGTTCGTTAGCGTGACCTCTTGGCACTTTTGACTCCAGGTCGTTGAATCCCATCTCGTGCATGGATACACGTAAGCATTTTAAGGTCCGTATATGCCAGCCCTATTGGGCTGATGCCTTTGAATAGCAATGCGTCCGCGGAGCTTTGCATTCCAGAACAAAATTGGGCGGAGACATCAGATCACGACTCGCAAACTCAAGAGCCGACTCAGAACTTGCTCACCCTCGCTCTTCCTCGTCAATCGGAGGCAAACTTAAAACGCAAGGCCGTGGGTGACTCCAACGAAACACAAAAAAGGGTCAAAATCTCTATCGGGACAGGGGTTGACCTTTGCGACTGAAAGCTCCTTCTGTTTCTCCCTGTAGTCAAGCGTGTAGTTACTCCAAGTGTCGGAAGTGTCGGCCCTAAAGTATATGAATTGTTGGCTCAGATCGACGACTTCTTTTCTTTTGAACCCCTCACGATTTGGCAACTGGTCGTGATCGATTCCTACGGTCGACCATCTGCGTCGAGAGGTCCTCGCAGGAGATGAAGTAATGGTGCACGGCATAGTAGACACCTCCGTATCTTCCTGCGGCTTTGACTGCTTATGGCCGCAGGACCGTTAGCGTGGTGTACATTTTCATGGCTACCTTGTGTCCCACCCAGCGTTGGAGCATAGGAGACCCTGCAAATACGGTTCATAGTATTTTCAATCAGTCGGATTCTATCGTCATTGCCTTGTGGTTCTTCCACCTCATCACCATGCATAGTGCTCACCCCGCCTCGACTTATTGCCGTCCCCAGTTACAAACAGTAGTAAATAAACACCAAGACAGGCTATCTCCTCTTGACATTCATAATGCCCTACAGACTCTCAGCTACATTATCTAGCCACTCCGCCGATGTCAGTGATCGCCATCTGGATCTAATGAGACTTCCTTATATTCGTAGGTCCGTGCGGTAGTGTCACCAACGAATGATCTGGTCCTGTCCGCTTCGCGCGATTCGACTGCAATATCGTGGCTGAGAAACCCGCCTTCGTCCTTTTCTCCCGCCTGTATCCTCCGATCGGGTACTAGATTCGTCAACGCAGTGGGGTATCTACCCCCAACCGTGGATGCCCCGCAAGGTCAGAGCTTTCCCCGTTACTATCTGGACACCCAATATGCACGCTTTACATCGCAGGCTATGCCGTCGTCGGGGGTCAAGATATGGTCATCAACGTCTTTATGCTTGACTCGTCCAACAAGGAAGACCCTGAATATAGTCTAATTGGACACACTGACAACGTCTGCGCCATCCATGTTGGCCCTGCTGGTGTTATTATTTCAGGCTCATGGGACAAGTAAGCAGTCTTACGCCCTCGAAGTTAACAATGGATAAATAAAGACAGGACTGCGAAAGTCTGGAAAGATTTCACTCTTCAATATGATCTCGAGGGGCATCAACAATCTGTCTGGGCGGTTCTCGCCTTGGAGGACTCGCAGTTTTTGACAGGTCATTCGTATTTCTCTTTGTCGCTCCTTTCTAACACTGCGCAGCATCCGCGGACAGGACTATCAAGCTGTGGTTGCGTAACAAAGTAAGGCTAACCTATGAAGGTCATCGCGATGCTGTTCGTGGCCTAGCATCGGTACCTGGCCTCGGTTTCGCATCTTGCTCCAACGATAGGTATAAGAGTTTCGTATCCTGCTGACGTGCGCTCACATAAATATCATTCAGCGAAGTACGAGTATGGACAATGGGCGGAGACTTGGTTTATGCACTGTCCGGGCACACTTCTTTCGTGTACAGTGTATCAGTGCTGCCAAACGGAGACCTCGTTTCCGCTGGTGAAGACCGCTCAGTGCGAGTGTGGCGTGGTATGGTTCCTTTGAATGACAAGGCTTTGTTTGTTGACGCCCACGGTAATTTAGATGGAGAGTGCGCACAAGTCATAATACACCCTGCTATCTCCGTCTGGTGTGTGTCCACCATGCCGAATAGTGATATCGTCAGCGGATGTAGCGATGGCGTCGTTCGAGTGTTCAGTAACTCTGAGGATCGCTGGGCCAACGAAGCTGACCGGAAAGCGTTCGAAGACCAGGTCTCCAACCAAGCGCTTTCATCACAGCAAGTCGGCGATGTGAAAAAGACTGATTTGCCCAGCCCCGAAGTGCTTGTTACTCCAGGTAGTCTTTGACCACTCTTTGTTTCAGTATGCTGAAGAACGAAATCAGGAAAAAAGGCTGGAGAAGTAAAGATGGTTAAGAACGGGGACATTGTGGAAGCCCACCAGGTGAATTATATTCGATTGGTTTGACAAGCCTATTTTAACTAGTGAAAGTGGGATAGTGTCTCTTCTAGCTGGCAAAAGATCGGTGAAGTTGTTGACGCTGTCGGCTCCGGGCGTAAACAGCTTTACGATGGTAAGGAATATGATTACGTATTTGACGTGGATGTGCAGGAAGGTGCACCTCCACTGAAACTCCCATACAATGTCTCCGGTCAGTCGGGTTCGCAATAGAGATCTTTGCAGGGCTTTGATTACATCTTACAGAGAATCCCTACGTGGCCGCACAACGCTTTTTGGAGCAAAACGATCTCTCGATGAATTACATCGACGAAGTCGTAAAGTTCATAGAGAAGAACACAACGGGGGTGAACCTGGGGGGTGACAATTTTGTTGACCCATTCACAGGTTGGCCATTAAACATTGTCACGCACATGCGTGATGCATTAATCATGTATATTAATTCACGTAGGAACATCGAGGTATCAGCCTTCGGGAGGCCAAACACACTCGGCTGCACCTACGTCGGCATATGTGGATCCTTACACTGGTGCATCTCGCTATTCTGGTGCCTTACAAGGGCTATCCCCTCCTCCAGCTGCACCGCAGGCGAGGGTTCTTCCCTTTGTTTGTGTACTGTCTCTTGAGTTTGCTACTTGCTCTGACCTGAACCACCGCAGAAGAATTTTGTGGGCTTCAGGCAATCCAATGTTCCAGCCATACGAGCCAAACTGCGTCAATTCGACGATATTCTCCGCAACGAAATTGTGAGTTTCGTGCCCGCAGCGGCCACTAACTGATGGATGCGTGATAGACTACTGAAACATTCGCAATGGGCCCAGAGGAGCGAGTATTAATTGATGAAGTGTTCACACACCTTTTCCATATCACTTCAAACTCGGCGTCTCCCGCGTCTGTCGCCCTAGCCATATCGCACATCGAAGCAATTTTATCAATTTTGAGCCGCTGGCCGGCCGCCCAGAGGTTCCCTGGTGTGTGCTGCCACCTTGGCAGGTTGGTACTTATTTCCGTTGACGGGCTGATAACAGTGATGGATCTCTGCCGTTTGGTGATCGCGTACCACCCGAACGCAGTAGCAGCTTTGGGAGATCGAGAGGCATTCTTTGATCGCCTATTCAATGCATCGGACTGGCCATCTGTTGCATCACGCCCAAGCCCAATGTCGAAGCCGCAGGAGACCAACATATTGCTGTTATTGCGCAACATCGCTAACTCTCTCCAAGAGGATACTCCGGTGAACGAGGGACAGTGGGTGCAACGGGTGAATGATCACACATTTCTCTTGATATCTTCCTTACCCGCCCATTAGATCTTTGAGGCTTTGGGTCAGACGCCATACCATTTCCTTCCAAAGCCACAGCGGGTGGCGCTGGCATCAGTGGTGTTCAAGTCAGTCTTGTTAGCGTAAAATCAGCGAAGTAATTCTAAGACACCTGATTAGCTTCTCGTGCACTCACCTGAAAATACCCGCTAGCCTAGCGACGCGCGATCAGTGTCTCTCCCTTATTCTCAAGGTTGGAGATCCTTGTTTGTGAGATTGTTTTTATGAAATTGTCACAGGTACTCAAGTTGGAAAAGGAGGACTCTGAAGTAGCTTATCGAGCCTCAGTTGCACTCGGAAACATTGTGAGCATGCATATTTTTCACGTATATCATTCATCGATTGCATCTCGGTCAGCTTTACGCGGCCCGAGATCGAGGCACGACGTCGAATCTGAAATCTGCGCAAGTAGTGGAACTGAAGGAGGCCGTGGGCATGATCAAATCCAGGTTTAGCGATGGGAGAATTAGCAATGTCATCCAAGAGATTGACTCGTTGCTTGCCTGACTTGCGTGCAATCTTAGCCTATCTCTATCGTAGAATATAGACTGGCGGACTTGAAGCTTCGGCCTGCAACTCTCGCACGCCCCTTCTTTGCCTCACTTCGTTCTGATGCCAGCTCAGTTCTGCCTGTACATCGTGCGACACGGCGAAACAGACTGGAACAAAACGCGCAGAATACAGGGTCAACTAGATGTCCCGCTCAATGAGACTGGGCGGAGGCAAGCAGTGTTGGTGGCGGAAGCACTAAGGGGCGTCCCCTTTGCGAGAGCTTTCAGCAGCGACCTCGAAAGAGCATCCAAGGTCGTAACAATGCTTGTCTCGTTAAATTTCGGGACTGATTGAATCGTTTCCAGACCGCGGAGTACATCCTCCAGTACCACCCCAATATTGTCTTGGAGCGGGACGCATCGATCCGTGAACGAGTAAGCGTAATTCACATCCCCAATCCGCGCTCATCGTCCTGGCTCTGGCACAGTAGTATATGGGCGAACTGCAGGGTGAACTCGCACGTTCGAGAAGGCCAGCGCCATCGGTGGAGACAGGCGTCAAATTTGGCGAGAGGTGTCTGGCATGGTATCTGAGATCGATCGTGGACTACATGATCTCAACAATCGAGGGAGGCCTTTCGATGGAGCAGCCACGCAACATTCTTGTTGTCTCTCATGGGGCCTGGATCGCAGTTCTTCTTTCGGCGTTGCGGGCACATGGGCTGCTGACCTGTGCCGAAGGCGTGGAGATTGGCAATTGCTATAACACTGGCGTGTCCATCGTCGAATTCACAGAGGTATTGTCTGGAAGGGAGGATGCTTTGGTGGGAACCCTGACCCAGTACTCGGACGTGGACCATCTTATACGAGAAGACATGCGTCTTCGAGAGGGGAACGCAGACGTACTGGAAGGTAGGGGAAGGAGACATTGAGTACCACATGCTTGATATCCTGACACTCTTCATACCTATGGAAACGTCGTTACCAGTGTACAATCATGTCTGTTCTTTGTAGCTAGATTTAAGCGCATTCATGCATGAAGGGTCTACTTAACTTTGCAATTTGCACCTACCTGCAGATGTTTCAAGTTCTCGGCACCCAACACTTTCCTTTGCTGTGGCAAGGGTAATACGAGATTATTCCTACTGTACCAATGGATCCCCTTCTTGAAGCTCTTCGAATTTTTTTCTTGCCATTCGAATGTTCATCTTGATTGCTGCGGTTTCTGGACCAAAATTGAGCAGATAAATCAATCCATTTGAAGTTTTTGCCTACCAACAACGGGGTCATGAACCACAACCAAGACATAGGTATTCTTTGTCATTTCGTCCAGAACAGCGGTAAATTCGGCGAATTCCATCTCTAGTGAGTGGAATTCTTCACGTAGCCGCGAGCACGATTGTTTAAAGGCTTTGATTAATTCCGAGGTACGTTCGTAGCGTTTTGGGTCTAGTGAGTAGGACGACGAAGAATCGGACGCGTTGGAGAACGATGACGTAGCGATGACTAGAAAAGTGGCGCGTTCAAAAAGAATGACTTCCGTTGCACTGCAAGCTTCCGCGAATATTCGTAGATGTTTATTGAGGTTCCGAGCGTTGGGTATCAACGTGTTCACGATGCTGGACCAGGCCTGTGGTGTAGCATATTAGACACGACTCGTCGAAGAGAGAGCGCCGCATGCCTTGTACAAAGTCTCGTCGTATATGCTTGTTCCAAGCACCTTGACAGAGATGTCCCCGCTTGCTTTCTCCAGTTCTGCGGCCTTGCGCCGAAAGACGGCGGACCGTTCGCCTTCGCGAACAAGATCCATTTTATGGACGAGGAGGAACACGCTCGCGTCTTTGCTAAACTGGGACAGCCCATCAAGACAGTCTCGATAATACTCTAGGTCCTTGGTCGTTTCGCGACTTTCGACATCGAACACGTAAATCATGACCCCGGCGTGCGAGAAGATGGTTGAGCGCTGTGTGGAAAGGTAGGAATCCATGAACGCGTCTTGACCGCCGCAGTCCCATAGGTTGAGGATGAGGTCACCGAGGAAGCGAACGTGGTTCTGTTCGACATCAATGGTGGCGCCCAGGCGGGACGTCAAGGATGCAGGATTGTTGGAACTAATGAGAGATCGTTGAAGAGGACGCTCGCGATGGTACGGTTGACTCACAAAATCATGGAACGCATCGAGGTTTTCCCGCTCCCTGACGCACCCATTAAGAGGACCTTGAAGAACGAGTACAGTCAGACGTTTCCATGAATCAAATGATCTCGCGCACCTTTTTCTTCATCTTTCAAGTGGGTTGTTGAGGGACGCAAATGGGATGCAAAGTGTCCCACAAGAGGTTACAATTCAACAAGCGTAGGGCGTACAACAATCTATGTGTTCATTCCAATCTATGTAAACTTCCCCACCGACCATCCTTTGCAACGTGTGGCCATTTCCACGGCAGCCAGTCCCCAATCCTCGCCATGATTGTGACCTTTGTTCTCCCCCCTACCAATACCGGCACGCTCTAGTGCCTGGTCGTCGTTGAGGGCGGTCAGAACGCCAAAGATCACGGGCGTGCCCGTGTCCAGCTGGACCCTCATGAGGGCATGGGAAACGCTGTCACAAATGTACTCAAAGTGCATGGTGGAGCCTTTGATGAGCACACCGATCGCGATGACCGCGTCGAACGGGGTTGCAGGGAGTTCTGTGGTAGCCAAGGGAGGGTTGGGCGTGGTAGGGCCGGCGAGACCGAGGCCCAGCAGGTCTGGCGCGGACGATCCCGTCTGTATGCGACCGCCGGCGATGACTCTGCCCGAGGTTACTGTATGTAGATGCTACAACGAGAGAGCACACACTGGGAACACGCGAGGGGCAGCTCGAAGCTACCTGGGACGGACTGCACGACGATGTTGTCGTCCTTGACGCCGGACTCCCTGAGTTTCGCGATGACGCCCGCGACGAGGGCGTCGATGACGAGCTTGTTCCATCTGGCGTGGACGATGGCAATGCGGAGTGACGACCCGTCGTACTGAGCGGTAGACGGTCCTTTGATGGAAGCCATCCGTCGTGATGATGGTGGGAATCGCGTACTGGAGGCAAGTGAGCTCCTATTAAATTCTTCAGCTCGCACGACGCGTTCGGTTCTTCGCCTTTCTGCGCCAGACGATGGAAGGGAACATTGCTGGTATGACTGCAACTCGACAGACGCGCTTCTGACTGAGCGGCGCTCCAACAGCGACTTACACGCTCATTTATCGCTTTCTAAGGCAGCAATCACAGACAAAAGCCGCAGCGGCCGTCAAAAAGGCTGCTAAACCGTTTGTCGTCCTCCGCGAGGACATAGAACAAAACGGACCACCACTCGAGGACATTATCAAGGAATGGAAGGCAAAGGCAAACATCAAATCGTGTGTCATTCTTGTGCTCTACTATTGATCACGCGTTTACTTCAAACTCTAGGGAACACGCAAAGTGTACGTATCCGATGCATTTCTATTGCAACGGCTAAGTCTCCGCATTAGCCTCGTCCGAGGAATCCGAGTCTTCTGATGGTGAGGTTCTCTTACTTTGCCTCTCCGTGAACGGATATCTAAAAGACATAAACCAGATTCAAGTTCTGCCTCTAGGTAAGTCCAAAGGGTCTATCATGCATGTGCGCGGCGTTGACCTTCGCAGCTCGAAAAAATCTGAAGATACCTCGGGTGAGCTTACTATCAAGTCATCGTATCATTTATTGTATCTTTGTCTCAGGTTCTGAAAGCGATAGTGATGATACCAGTAGTGGTGAGGATAGCAGCGATGAGCACGGAAGGACTTCATCCAAGAAATCGTCGCCCCAAAAACCTGCCGAACGCGATACAAGCGTAACATTGTCATCAAGTTCGCCACTTCGTTCCCTTTCCATTTTTGGTGTCTCATGAAACGTCATAGCCGGGGAAAACGCTAAGGAATCACTTCACCAAGGTGTTCATTCGCCAAACAAGTCGAGCAGGGATAAGATCGAAGCAACCAAGGAGAAGGACACTGAGTCGGACAACACGGACTCGGATAGTTCTTCCGAATCGTCTTCTGACAGCTCTAACTCCCCCTCCGACGAGTCGGACGAGTCGGACTCGAGCGACGAAGATGAGAAAAAGACGATCGAGCAGCCTGTCCAAAACGGAATCGTCAAGAACAAGAGCACGGAGGCGGAGCCCCAGCAACAAAAGAATGTTCACGTGGCGAAAAAGCGCAAAATCTGTCAAAGTGGGGCTAAGCGCGAAAGTTCCTCAGAGTCGAGCTCAGAATCGGAGGACGAATCGGACTCTGAGCCAGTGCGAAAGCACAACGTGCAGGTGACAAAAAAGCGCGAATGCGAGACCGCAAATATTACCAAAGCCAAGAGCAGAAGTACTTCGGAGTCGAGCTCAGAGTCAGAGGACGATTCGGATTCGGAACCAGAGTCTAGACTAGCTCACATGGCGAACGATGTCTCTGAAACCAAGGTCGCGAACCCTACTAAAGCCAAGAGCGAGAGTAGCTCGGAGTCGGGCTCAGACTCGGAGGACGACTCAGGCTCGGAGCCAGGGTCAGCACAAAAGCAGAACGTGCCCATCACAAAAGAGCGCAAAAGCAAGGCCGCAACGACTACCAAAGCCAAGAGCGAAGGTACCTCGGAGTCGAGCTCAGAATCAGACGACGGATCGGAATCGGAGCCAAAGCCCAAGCCAAAAGAGAGTAGTCTTGTGGTGAAGCGCGCAAGCGAGGCTACAAAAGAGGCTACCAGGGCCAAGAGCAAGAGTAGCTCGGAGTCAAGCTCAGGGTCGGAGGACGAATTGCAAAAGCTGAGTGCGCACGTGCGCGAAGCCAAGAGCGAGAGCACCTCGGAGTCGAGCGAGGACGAATCGGAGCCGGCCCCAGCCCACGTGGCGAAAAAACGCAAAATCTCCGAAAACGAGGCTGCTATGACAACCGCTGTGACCGACAGATCGCAAGAACTTGTCAGAAGAAAAGGGAAATCGGCTCCAAAGACCAAGGAACGCTTTCAACGCGTCAAGGTTCAGGCGCCCGATTCGCTATTGGACAATGGGTACCAAGCGAAGGTAGGGTGTAGATTGCCGCCCGCAACCGAGGCCTGACGATTGGTTGGCAGGGTGGGATCACCAACGACTACGGCGAACGTGCACATCGTGACCTTATCACGACGCGCGGTGCTGGGTTCCGCAAGGAAAAGAACAAGAAAAAGCGAGGCTCGTATCGGGGCGGGGAGATAACCGTGAGTCACATGTTCGATCAGTGACTTTTCTTACAGCTCGCTTCGTTTGACAGATGGAGAATCACAGCATTAGATTTGATTTCTGAAACGATGCCTCGAGTATGAGGTGCCCTGCATGCGGTGTCAAGTTTGTAGGGACACGTGCGATGTCGCGTTTTCGCTAACCAACCTGAGACGCCATTAGATTTGATTTTGGTAGCAAATAAGGCAAGACCGCATACGCGGTAATATTATCAGGCCACGGTGAGGTCGTGCATAAGGCTCATACATATGTCATTCATGAGCGCCGCGGGATCGACCAGAAAGGCAGGAACATGAAACAGTGCAATGTTCACGCTGCATCCAGCAGGCGAACCCACCAAATGGAGATCCATGAAGTGGATTCATCTTGGGGGGTATTCTCTTGTGGTACCGCCAAAACTTGGTCGGGGTGTGAATCGCGCTGGAGGACAACCTTGGGCGAGTAGTACGGAGTCAACGGTAGGACTCTGACGGACGCCGTTTTTTCTCTCAGAGCGACTCTTACGTGTGCGGGTATCCGACTAGGATCAATGGAAAGCAGAAAGCGACAGTCGTAAAGGACTTGAAGGGGATTGATAGGAAAGTCGGATGAGATGGAGGCCCTGAGCTGATCGGACAGGTCGATCTCCAACTTGGAGGGGGAGCCGGCACCCTGTTGTTGTGGATTTTTGACAAAGGGGGGAAATCGTGAGGCGAGCCAACAGAAGCGGTCGTCAGGATGAGGAACGGAATGGTAATAGTTTCCAATTCTGAGTGATTTACGGTGATTAAATATAGCCGGGGACCAGAGTACGCCGCCGCCAGCAGTGAATTTTTTAAAATGAGGTGGATGTGGATCAGAGTTCCATAGGGTGCGAATGATGCGGTGCATGCTTTGCTGGCGTCTGTCAGCATCTGCACGAAGAGATCCCCAGGGGTGAAAGGAAACATAACGGATTACGCGCAAGACGAGAGCGACGCGCACGTCCAAGTCTGTAATTTGGAGTAGTTTTTGTGGCGAGAGAAGGCATGTACCGGTTGGGGAGGGCAAGACGGATTCAGCGAGGTGAAGTGAGACTGTTTTGGGGCAGTGTCATGAAGGTAGACAAGGGAGGGCGTAAGACGTGCCTGTACGATCGACACGGTCTTTTTCGGCTGCGAGATTGGCAATAGCTGAATAAAGTCGGTTGTTTTGATCGAGAGGATCGGAGCCCACGGAATGCAACGAATGAAAGGCATGCTTTGCCTTGTCAAAGGACAAGGAGGCAGTGGTAGGGAATGAGACGGGCTGTGAAAAGGGGGGATTTTGACGCAGGCAGTGTCGGATGGCGTTACGGGCGGTGATGTGGGGCTGCAAGTTTGTCGGATCATCGACGTATTGCAAGCGATGGGCGTGACAAGTGGCGAGAATCCTGTCCTAGAATGATGTGAACGGAAAGAGGAGAGACATGGAGATATCCGTACCTTTGAAAAGGGTAAGAGGGGACGCAATATGAAGGCATTGAGACCGCGGTGGCCAAAAGAGGCTAAGGGCGAATACGAGCCCATGCCCCATCTGCGTATGGGGCGCATTCCGGCTGCTCCGAGCGGGGATGAGCCCTGGGCGAGACGGATGATGGCCGTTTCCAGCTGGTCATCTGCGTGGTGGGCGAGCGCGAGGAGCGAAATGCGGGCCTGGGAGATGGCACGGAAGAGGACATTGTAGCGGGCGTCGCGTGCGGTGCGTTCGAGGGAGGTGGTGGGGGTGGCGGGGAACGGATGGACGCCCCAGGGTATGTGCACGGTAAGATGGGGTACTTGGAGCGCGGCGGCGTTGGCGGCTGCGACGGCGGCCATGGTGGGTGCGGTTGGCTGTAGATGGTGTTGCACATGGACGGAGAGGAGGGCGTCGGGGGGAAAGATACGTCGGAGGAGGAAGAGGAGACAGGTGGAATCTGGACCAGCCGAGTTAGCGATGGCGATGACGGGCCGAGACAGGGCAGGAAAGAGGCGTCGACAGGAAGCCACGAATTCGGGGAGGTGAATTGGCAGCGACATATAAAATGGAGGAGCGAGTGAGAACGAACAACAAGAAAAAATGACGAATTACGCCGCTGCATTTGGGATCCAATCGTTTGCTGCACCCATCGTCTTCACGCTTCTTTACGTGCCCTTCTTTGGAGTTTACACTGCAAAGACGATCAAAAGACCGTCCTATGTCTTTTTCATCCTCGCCTTGTTCTGCTTCCGTAGGTCTTTCGTCTCGTCTTCGTGTTCTCACTGACGGCTCAGTTCGCATCCTCGGCTTCGTCCTCCGCGCGTTGCTTTCCCACGATGCCTCGGTCGCGGACGACTTGAACGTGCTCATCGCGTATGAGATCATCTACAACACCGGTTTCTTCGGTCTGCTCTACTCTGCCTACATCCTCGTCACCGACCGGTATGTCCCTCCTTCTTGCCGTCTCTCCCTCCTCACACCCCCACAGCGTCGCACTCGCAAAGAACCCCCCAGATGGCCCCATCTCCCGCATACTCCGCTTCCGCCATTTGTTCCGCCTCGCCTTGGTCGCTGCCGTCACACTCGGCATCACCGGCGCAGTGCAGAGCAGCCTCGGCACGACTGCCTCCACCGTAAGCACCGGCACGACCCTCCGCAAGGCTGCCGTTTACATCTTCCTCGTATGCTCCATCCTCGTCCTCCTCCAAACCTTCTTTCTCGCACGCGCAGAGTTCCAAGGTATGTCCTTCCCTCCTCCCGCCCCCGCCCCTTGCCCACCTTGCTTTAGACGGCGGCTATTCCGATGCCACCACCAAGATCGGTGCCACTCACGGTGTCTATATCCTCCTGGTCATCGCCGCTCTCCTCGTCGCACGCGAGGCCTTCTTTGCCGCAACTGCCAACGAGCCCTCCCAGCAGAACAACGAGGCGCTTTGGTACCCTCTTTCCGTCGTCACAGAGTTTATCGCAGTCGTCTTGTTTGCTGTTCCTGGTCTCGTGCCCGAACAAGACCAGTAGTCGGTCGTAGCTACCGTTTGATACCCGTGCCGTGTCTCATCCACGTTGTGTTGTGAATGGACGATTATTATTGTTCTTGTCCTGCCAGTGGCGGAGGCAAAGGGTGTGAATACTCGCTCGTCTCGCCCTCTCATGTCCTCTCAACACATCACTCCTCCTCCGGTCCCCGTCTCGCCCCCTTCCACAAGCGTACGTCGCCACCATACCATCTCGGCCGCTTCCCGCACCGCCAGGGCTGGCGCACGCGCTACCATCTCCGAAGAGTCCCAGGACCCCCAACTCTGGAACGACGATGAGCTCGTCGACGAGGACTGGGTCGGCGGTGTCGGCGCAGTCGGCGAGAAAACCTCTCTCCACAGGCAGAGCTCTCTCCCAACAAACTCCAAACGTGGTCTGTCCCTTTCATCTGGTCCCCTTATCATCTCACTCCCCATCGCTAGCCTTTCGTGCTCACGCCTCGAAACCTGGCAACCTCACCCCTCGGACGATGAACAGCTTATCCGCCATCGCAGGCCACGATGGCGACGAGGAGGATTGGGAACGAGAAATGCGTGGCTTTCACAATGAAGATGAGGTGACCTTCATCCCATCATCCCTCTCCTCGTACTCACCCATCCCTCAGCACTCCTCCGACCAAGTCCCCCACCATCAGGGCATTGAACAGACCCCTGCCCCAAATCCATCCCCCCTCTCCCCCCATTTCTCGACCGTCCATGTCCCCTCTCCCCCTCCCCCTTCATCCGGCGTCCGCCGTCACCAGAGTCTCACCTACGGTGCTCATGCTCAGAGACAAATCCCTCCCTCTGGCCTCAAACGTGCAGGCACTTTGCAGCAAACCGGTTCTCGTCATCAGACCTCCATTGGCCAGACTCCGAGCCCTCCCGACCCAGAGGAGGAAGAGTTTGAGGAAGAAAAGGATCTTGTCAACCCATACGATGACGAGTCTTACTTCTCTCCTCGCTCTCCTCCTCCGAGCCAACAGCAGTACGGTACTCAAGCCCCATACCCTGGGACTCCCCTAGGGCGCGCTTCCCCATGGGCTGCCGCCGGCGGTGCCGACTGGCGTACACAGGGCGTAACCTCCGTCGATGACGTTGCTCGCGCCTTGTCCACCATGGAATTGAATAATCCCAACCAATTGTATTCGAATACCGCTGCATTCCAGTCGGGTCAGTCACCCGTCCACCCACCCTCAACTCAACTCAGCCCCTCTTTTCACAGGCAGTATCCGCCAAAATGCTGTGCAATCCGGAAACGGGACCCAACGGAAGCTTCAATTAAATACCGACATAGAGGGCCGGAAGACACCGACTGGACATTCGGTACGTAGTGCCTTTTCGAAGCGATTCTCCCCGACGTTAGACATTGCGATGATCATAGCGCGGATCTACCACCGATGGTGCGGCCGTTGCCAATTCTTGGGATCAGAGGGAGAAACGTCTCACCGAACGTACTTCAAACTCGAGCCTGAATTACGGTTACAGTCAAGCTCAAAAGGGCAGCATCCCTAGCGTCCCTCCCATTCCTCCACAATTCCTCAACCAAATGGGTGCAGTGCAGGCACCTCGTTTGGGCTTTGGGCAAGGCCAAATACAACAACCTCAGGGTGACAATAATTTACAGTCACTCAGTGGCTTTCTTAGTTCACCAGTCGATCTCCCTTCGCTGGTTTCAAACAAGGGATATAATCCCCAACATTTCGATGTTCGACCGTCATTTGTCGGTAACGTTCATCTGGAAATTCAACCGCATGAATTGTAATCGGGGTTGCAGGCACGGTATTTCGTTATCAAGTCATACACTGAAGATGACGTCCACAAGTCCCTCAAGTATGAAATTTGGAGCTCGACCGACCCAGGGAATAAGCGTCTTGACAAGGCGTTCAAGGAGTGCGCTGGAAGAGGCCCGATTTATCTCTTCTTTAGCGTCAATGCCAGGTAATTGTCACTCGTGAATCCTTGGCGCCTACTGACATTCATTTGCAGTGGCCATTTTTGTGGTATGGCAGAAATGCTGACTCCCGTATGGCTTTCGGCTCCGATTTAACTGGCGCTCACGTTGCTTTATCAGGTTGATTATACGCGGAGTAGTACTGTTTGGGCATCGGACAAGTGGAAGGGCGTCTTCAAGGTTCGATGGATTTTCGTTCGCGATATCCCCAACGCAAACCTGCGTCACATACGCCTAAAGTCTGTCTTTGTGATCTCGGTGTTTGAGACGCTTGCTGACAGATATCCCTAGCAACACCGCCGAACGCAAGCCCGTCACTAATTCGCGTGATACTCAGGAACTCATGCCGGACGCGGGGCAGGAGATGCTGCGTATTTTCCATACGCATCCTGCAAGGACCTCGCTTTTACAAGATTTCGCATTTTATGAAGTATGTTTGTTGCATGTCGTGTGCATCCGTGCGTTGAATTTGGACAGTTGCAGGCAATGCAAAAGATTCAAGCTCAGCAACCAGCTGGATCCAGCAACGGATCCGGCGCATCGTCACCCCAGCCTCAGTCCCCGACTCCGCAGCAACAACAGACCATCTACACGATGGCCAACATGGCGAATCCCGCTGCATTATACAGCGCAATGTCGCCAGGCATGGCGGCCACAATGACACCTGCCATGCTCCAAATGCAGATGCAAATGGGCATGATGAGCTCTCCCTTTGGCATGCCACAGACACAGGCCATGCATCAGAGTGTTATGCGCCACCCGAGCCCGGGACCAGCTGGGGGACAAAACTACATGAATATGGGTGGAGTTCCATTTTGACATTGGTCTCGGGTACAAGGTACGAAAAAAAAAAGTGCTGACGATTTAGATTTCGTCTTGTTTATATAAACTGCGACGTTTCCATCTGCTCCATCTCTCTCGTCTCTTATGTTGCGTCCCCATCCTTGTGTAACACGTTACCCCACTGTCTTGTGTTCAGAATTTTCATAGCAGTCATGGACACGGTCAAAGGACTTGGATATCCACTGCTTGCTACGTTGTAATTGTTTACGCTTCTGCATACTCTAGTCACATGTGATGGCCTTGGAGCTTACTCTGTAGTACAATGTCTTTTCTGACTCGGATCATCACATTACTAGAAAGATTGCTGGATCATCCTGTGGAGAGCAGATACGGCAGCCACCGCAAAAGATGGATCATTGATATGGGTGTCCACCTCCTGAATACACGCTAATCCTGTAGAACGCAGTGCATTCAGCAACGCCCCATCGGCCTCCACGTCCCAAAACGGCCCTCCATTTTTATCAATCCCAGAAAACCCGCGGAGTGGGAGTAGGACTTGCGTCCTCTCTGGAATAGCTTTTCTGAGCTTTTCCGCCATGATGTGGCCCAGGGCACGGCACTCGTCTGGTGTCGTGCGCATCAAGGTGACGGAGGCGTTATGCCGCACAAACCGCCTGCCTGCAAACTTTTCGGGAACCGTCGATGCGGGTCCAAAATTGACCATGTCCAGCGCCCCCAACGAGACCACCTGCGGTATGGACGTATCCGTTGCTGCCTCGAGGCGGTCCGATCCCGCGCTGAGGACACCCCCGACGAGCTCGTCCGCGAGTTCCGTCGTCGTGAGATCCAAGACGCCGACAAAGTAGCCCTCCCGAATGAGCCGCTCCATCGCACGCCCTCCAGAGCCCGTCGCGTGGAACGTGACGACGGCATACCCCAGTGCCTCAAGCAGCCGCGTCGCCGCCTGAACGCAGGGCGTCGTGACCCCAAACATGGTCACAGCGACGCTCGGCTTGTCAGGAAGGGCGTCGCGCGTCCGGAGCGCCATTCCAGCAATGGCAGACGCGGCATTTCCGAGGACCGTGCGGAGCAGCGCGTTCATCCCCGCAATGTCCACGACAGAGTACATCATCGTCATGTCGGTCTCGCCGACGTAGGGGGAGGTGTCTCCAGAGGCCATGGTAGACACGAGGAGCTTGGGGAAGCCGATAGGGAGGGCGTTTCGGAAGGCGGCGGCGCAGATGGTAGTGTTGCCAGAACCGCCAGCACCGATGGCACCTGCGATGGCACCTCTAGTGTAGAGACCGGCGAGGGTAGCGGTGACAGCACGTGTCATGGTTTCGAGCGCGCAATCGCGGGAAGAAAAGTCTAGACACTCTCCCGACACTGCGTCCAATACTTGCGCGCGGGCGATGTCGATGTGGGCACCGTCAGGGGGGTTCTGAATGCCGACATCAATGAGGATGGCGCTGCACGACTTGCCAGTGTTGATGACATGCTTGATATAAGATAGCGCTTCGTACTTGGTGTCACAGGTACCGACGACCGCGATAACAGGAGAAGGCATCGAAACAGTAGGCTTATGTCAGCCGAGGCGATGGATACGGTTCCGGAAGTTGCCAGAGCGAGCCAACGCTGATCACTCGTCGATGTCCAGACGTCAAGTGGCGCTCGAACGGCTGAGAAGCTCCATTAGAAGAGGGAAAGCCATTGTCGGAGGGGGTGCTGGTGTCGGACTCAGCGCAAAGACGCAGGAAGCTGGTGGAGTAGACCTGCTTATCCTGTACAACTCGGGTCGTTATCGGATGGCAGGGAGGGGATCCCTAGCAGTAAGGTTCGAGGATTCGGAATACAGGGGTACTGAGACATCACGATAGGGAATGATGCCTTACGGGGACGCCAACGCCATCATGCTGGAGATGGCCAAGGAGACCCTGACCGTGGTGAGGAACACGCCCGTGCTAGCTGGCATCTGTGGGACGGACCCGTTCCGTGACATGACACGCTTACTGGGAGAAGTCAAGAACATGGGCTTCGCGGGCGTCCAGAACTTTCCGACCGTCGGGTTGATTGACGGCGTGTTTCGCCAGAACCTGGAAGAAACAGGGATGGGATACGAAATGGAGGTCGAAATGATCAGGCTTGCACACAAAATGGACCTTTTAACGACACCTTATGTCTTCAACGTTGACGAGGCAAAGCGCATGACAGGAGCCGGCGCGGACGTTATTGTCGCACATATGGGCCTCACGACCCAGGGAACGATCGGAGCCAAGACCGCACTCGGTCTGGATGACTGTGTCAAGCGAGTGAGGGATATCGCCGAGGCGGCGAGAAGGATCAACCCGAACGCGATCGTTCTCTGTCACGGCGGAACGATTGCGACGCCCGAAGACGCACGGTACGTGATTGACCGGGTGGAGGGTCTACACGGATTCTGTGAGTGTACCACGCCGAGATGAACCACTGAGCTCACGAACGGCCAGTCGGGGCGAGCTCGCTGGAAAGATTTCCAGTGGAGACGGGGATAAAACAAGTGACGGAGGAGTTCAAGTCTATTCGATTACGCCTGTAGCTAGTAGCACTCGTATTAGGAACAACAACACAAAACATTCGCGAACTAGGCAGCGCGGAGTCGCCGCCAGAGTCACCCATGGCCCTCCTTTCAGACCGCCAGAGAGATGAATTGTGCGTACGGGCCAAGATGGTTGACCCATCACTCATCCTTGTCCAGACACAAGTCTATGCTCGAGTATCTCCACGCCAATAACTTTCTTGGCGCATATAACGCACTCAAGCAGGACTCGGGCGTAGAATACTCCCCAGATCCAAAGGCAAAGTACGCAGGTCTTTTGGAGAAGAAATGGACGAGCGTCATTCGTTTGCAGAAGAAGGTGTCGTCCACCGCTCGATCGCTCACTCTCTTGCGATTGAGCAGTCCTGATTCAGATCATGGACCTCGAGACGCGAAACGCCTCGCTGCAGGAAGAACTCTCCCTTGCGCCCTCAAAACGTGCCGCAATGCAGGCCGATTGGGTACCGCGTGCACCGGCTGCACATGTTCTCACTGGACACAGGCAGAGCATCACTAGAGTGGCGTTCCATCCCCAATATTCGCTCCTCGCCTCCGCTAGCGAAGACGCTACAGTCAAAATCTGGGACTGGGAAACTGGTGAATTCGAGAGAACATTAAAGGGTCATCAAAAGGGTGTAAACGATGTCGAATTTGACCACAAGGGTCATCTGTTGGGTCAGTACGGGTCAATGAATAGGTGGCCCCCCATCTCATAATGGGAATGACTAGTGACATGCTCGTCGGATCTATTCATCAAGATCTGGGATTCTCAAAACGAATGGAAGAACGTCAAGACGTTGACCGGTCACGATCATGCCGTTTCTTCTGCCCGTTTCCTCCCCGGAGACCAGTCCATCGTCAGCGCGAGTTGGGACCATTCAATTAGGATATTTGATGTTGCTTCAGCGTGAGTCCAGATCACGAGATGGCAGCAACGCTTACCGACTCCGGCAAGACATCTCGTGCGGACGATCGTTGGTCATAGCGATTGGGTCCGCTACGTTGTTCCATCCGACGACGGGCGGCTGTTGGCCAGCGCGTCCAAGGATCAGGTGGCCTTTCTTCCGCTCGGTGTCTTGGTTGTCTTGATGGATACGTATAAACAGACTGCACGACTCTGGGACCCACTCACGGGCGAACAGAAGATGGAGCTTCGCGGACACGAACACCAGGTCGAGGTTGTGGTTTTTGCCCCGATCGCCTCGTACAATGCCATTCGCGAGCTTGCTGGGATTCCGGTTCGTTCACGCGCCAATTTGCTGAGATTCTCTCACGTTGCGCTTAGACTACGGATCGGGTAAAGAAACCCGGCGCATATGTTGCCACGGGTTCGAGAGACAAGACGATCAAGCTCTGGGACACACAGAGTGGACAGATGCTGAAGAACCTTGTAGCGTGCCTTTGAATGTCGCACAAGGAGTGACTGATGTTTTTCTGCCAGGCCGGACATGACAACTGGATTAGAGCATTGGTTTTCCATCCCTCGGGGAAACTTTTACTTTCGGCATCTGATGACAAGACGATACGCGTGTGGGAGTTGTCTACTGGAAGATGTATGAAGACGGTGGAGGCGCACACACACTTCGTCGCCACGATAACTTGGGGACGGCAGAGAGTATCCGTTGGCTCCGGAAAGACGAACGGAGCCGAGGGGACTGACAAGGTCGGTGAGGAGAAGTTGGTCAATGTAGTGGCATCAGCTGGTGTTGATCAGATGGTGAAAATCTGGCTACCATAATGGGGCGGCTTGACGTCGCACGACAAGTGCTGGCATGACTCTCCCAGCGCTGTCAGGACAAGCTGATGGGTCCACCAAGAGAACGCTCGTTATGACAGGCTGAACACGATCCTTTGGCTCTATTTCCTACTTTTTCTGAGTTGTTTCATAGCTTTCTGCAGCATACTCGTACTCCATAATCCTATATTTTTTTTCTACTCGTGGCAGCGAGCGTTTTGAGTGTCGAAATGTTAATCAAAGTCTGCGTGTCAACATACCCTGGCCGTGTGAGCTGAAACGCGCGACGTCGGCAACGCCCGCTATTTCCCTTCCAACCACCACCGCGATGGCGCCCCACACGTCGTCGCCGTCGTTGTCATCGCCGTCGGGCGCAACGACGTCCGTACAAGTCGGTGAGTCAACTGCCTTGTTCTTTCCGTGCCGCGTATTCACCTTCGACAGCACTGCGCATACGGCCAACGACACCTGCAGACCTGGCGTCGATTCCCGCTCGCTTTCAGAGAACTGTCATTCACGCGATATCGACCACCACTGTCTCGGTCGACGCTGTCTCTACCGCGCCTGCTGCTTCGGGTTCTGCTACCGCGCTCTCTAGCCCTTCCACGCCAGGGAAAAAACAAGTGTTTAGTTTCGACCAGGTTCATTCTCCCAATACCACGCAGCATTCCCTCTTTACAACGACCGCTCAACCCCTCGTTTCGCGCTTCCTTGAAGGTTTCAATTGCACTATTCTTGCTTATGGTCAGACAAGCAGCGGCAAGACGTTTACCATGACCGGTATCGACTTGGATGCCAACCCTTCCGATCCAAATAACGGCATGGGAATTATACCGCGTGCCGTGTCAACGATATTCTCCCAGGCAAGGAAGCTCAAGGACGAACGTGGCGGGTCTTGGAATTACAGTATCAAGGGTTCATTCATAGAAGTGTACAATGAGGATTTGATTGACCTTTTGAGTTCGGAGGAGGTTACTGGTGCTCGGCGCGAAGTTCAGATTAGGGAAGGAAAAGATGGTTCTATAATTTGGGGTGGTCTTCGAGAGGTCAACGTTCGGAACACTAATGAAGTCATGAAGTACGTGATCGTTGGTCCCTCGGTGCCCCCCTAGGCTCGGACTGATTAGTACGCAGCCTTATTCGACAAGGGACTTCCATCCGACGTACGAACGAGACTGACATGAATGCCCAATCCTCCCGTTCACATGCCATATTTTCTTTGACTCTCACTCAGAAGAAATTTACGGGTTCTGGACCCCCTCCTAGGTCGTCGTCTCCCTTACCTCCAAATGGTCGTTCTCCTTCGCGACTTGCCCGTCCAGGATCTCTCTATACCAGTTCACCTACAGCGGCGAGAGTTTCTTCTCCTACTATGGGCCGTCCAGCCACTCCTAGCTTCCATGCCGCAATGGGAAGGGGTGGGCTTCGACCAGCTAGTTCGCTGGGTTTGCGACCACCAGATGGTCGGACTGCGGACAACGATGATGAGAGTGGTGAATGGGTAACAATTGTATCCAAGTTTCATTTCGTCGACCTGGCCGGTTCAGAACGGGTAACCAACTCTTTTTTTCGATTGCGCTGTTAGCTGACTTCGAGTTCAGCTCAAACGAACCGCTGCTGCCGGGGAACGCATCAAGGAGGGTATCTCCATCAACAGCGGTCTTTTGGCGCTAGGCAATGTCATTTCAGCACTCGGCGACCCGTCTCGCGCAAAGTCTCACACCAGCTCTCACGTACCTTATCGCGACTCGAAACTCACACGTCTTCTTCAAGACTCGCTCGGAGGCAACTCACACACTCTCATGATTGCCTGTGTCAGTCCAACGGAGTGGAACGTTGGTGAGACCGTCAACACGCTCAAATACGCAAATCGAGCTAGGAATATAAAAAACCGGGCGGTTGTCAATGAGAAGGAGGATGGCTGGGACGATATCGAATGGTTGCAAGGCACTGTGACTCGCCTGCGTAAAGAGCTCAAGCAAATCAAGGAGAGCGGTGGTGTCGTTCCCTCTGTCTTTGGAGAGTCTGGCCGTGTCTTCCCGGAAGTGCCCGAGGGTTCCAACAAGAAGATTCTCGCTCAGATGACCGAGCTCCGGAACAACTACGAGGATTTGAGGGAGAAGTACGTTGATCGCACAGAAGAACTGGCGAGACTCCGTCGTGAGCTTGGCGAACGTCATCGGTCATCCACTGGTGGAAGTATAGGCGGAACTGCAAAATACGAAGAGATCGTGGGGCCTGTTATCGAAGAGTACGAGAAGACAATCAGTGCCATGGAAGCAGAGCTGGGCTTGAACCGGGCAGCTTTGCGTTTGACAAATGAGTTGGTGGAAGAAAAGGAGGATGAACTGGCACAGATATCGGAAAGACACAACGCCACGGAACTCTACGTAGAGGAACTCAGGTCGCGGTTGGGAAAGCTGGCGGAACGAGAAGCCTCTACTGAAGCAAGTCGATTCTCGATATATTTCCTTTGACTTGCTCATTGCGTGCCTAGGCCTATGTCCGTGACCTTGAGGAGAAAGTGAAGTCGTACGATGAGACTTCGATGTCCTCTAGCGAGTCCCTCACCGACCTCAAACGCGAGCTTACTCGCTACAAAGAAGCTGATTCACATTCCACTTCGTATATTTCGGAACTTGAGACTCGGCTTGGCAAATCCGACGAGTCTGTCCTGACTTTGCAACAAACTATCGCGCAGCTTGAGAGCGAGAGCGAGAGGCGTTCGCAAGAAGTTGCGATCCTCCAGGCTCGGCTGGAGAGCCTGGAACGAGATGGAGAAAGCTGGCGTACTGACCTCGAAGAACGAGAAAAAAAGGTGAAGGATCTTGAGTTGAAAATGGAGGAATGGGAACGGAAGAAGAAGGAAGCCAACGAGGATCGCTTGCGCCTAAGTGGCATGGTCGGAGAAGTCGAACAGGCAAAGCGATCCCTTCAGGATCTGAACAAAACCGAGTCATCTACGTCTTCCGGTGTCAGCACCCCAGCAATCATGGACCTCTCAGTAGAGGGCCAGTTGATCGCGCTGCAGCAAACCCATGCCGCGACGCTTGCAGATCTTTCCTCCGTCACCGTAAAGTATCGTAACGCGCTTCAGGAGATAGCCGACCTCGCTGCTCAGATCCAGGAGGCAAAGCTTGCTAACCCAACTATTCCGGAGTTATCCACCCTTGAGGCCGTGGAGACGCCCGTTCGACGGAAAATGATCAACTTGAGAAACAAAGAAGCATTGATTGATTCGCCGTTGGACTCATCTCCACGAAAACCTTTTTTTGGGAAAGCGGTCTCACTGGAGTCATTCCATGGAAGGTACTTTCGTGTGTGTTGTACTTGTTCTACCAAGCTTACCAGCCCCCTTTGGCCAGATCGGTTTCTCACTCACTTTTGCCATCGTTGTCATTATCGCAGGAGCTCTCATCAGCGCGTTCTCGCAAGACGTCCAACTCCAGTCATGGCACCTCTAGTTCCATGTCGCACTCACCAAGTCCTCCAAATATCAGTTTCTCTTCCGTAAATCACAACGGCAGCACCACTCCAATCGAACAGCGCTCTGCGTCAAGCATGGAGAAAGAGATAATGCGTCTGCAGGAAGTCTTGAAGGAGCGCGAGGCTGAGATCAGTGCTTTGGAGACCACCCTGAGAGAGAAAGAGGAAACCGACACGGTATTACCTCCACCAGAGGATCAGACCATGCACCTATCTCCTGCGACTATCCAAAAGTTTAATGCGGTTCGGAAGAGCATGCAGCTTCATGGAGTGTCATCCGATACCAATGAACTCAACGCAGACTCGGACGTGGACGAATCATTGGATCGTCTGAACGAACTCATGTTGTAAGGATCCTGTTTCATTGATTCTTGATTGTCGATATTGAGTAACTTCGTCCAGGGCCATGGCTCAGAAAGAGTCCCAGCATAACGAGGTAGTCACGTCATTGAACGATCAATTAGCTCAAATCCGTCGTGCGCATGATGAACTTGTTACACTCTCCAGAGATCAGGTACGCCTACCTTTTATCAACGATTCGTCGCAGCTCAACTCATTTGCAGACATTGAATATGTCAACCGAGCTCGAGGGTTTACGTGCCAAACACGATGATACTCTAGCTGATTTGGAGTTGGTTTCTCGACGAGAGAAAGAGCTCATCGATGCCCTCAAGAAAGTGGAAGATGACTACGCCGCTGCCATTAATGTTATGCGCACTGCGCACGAGGAGGCTCTCCGGGTGAAAGGTGCACAAGTCGACGACCTTGTCGCGCGCCTCAAAGATGAACATGAAACCACGGTTGGAAACCTCCGGAACCAGCTCTCGGAAGCAACAACTGCCCTTGAAAGAGCTCTCAAAGACCACGAAGACGCATTCGGCAAACTGCATGCATCCCATGAAGAGGAGCTGCACCGCACATCGCAAGAGGGCAGGGCAGCTCTAGAACGGCTAACTGAAGAGCATCAAAAGACACTTGACAAGGCCGCGGCGGAACACGCTGATGTAATGAAACGCAAGGAGGAGGATGCGGCAGCTGATCTACATCGCACGGAAGAAGAGTACTACAACGGCTTAACGAAACTCCGCAATGATCACGCCGAGGCGCTGCGTAAGCAGACCGAGGAGGCCGCTTCCGTGCTCGACCGTGTTCGCGAGGATCATGCTAGTGAGCTACGCATGGCTGAGAAGGCCCGCGACTGCTCGTTATCAGAGTCAGAATCAGCTCGTGACCAAGCGCTTCGCGAGCTGCAGAAAGAGCACACCGCTGCTATTGCGAGGAGAGATGCTATGTACACGGAGGACATGGAGAAACTCAAGGCTGAGCATGCACTCATTGCTGCGAATAAGGAAGAGGATTACAGAACGAGACGCGAGACTATGAAACGGGAACACGCTACCGCGCTCGCACTCGTCAAAGAGCAGTCCGAGGTGCAGATCGAGGAACTCACGAAGGCGACCATACGTCTGGAACAAGGAGCCGCCGCTGACACTGCAAAGGCACGCGAGGAGCATGAGTCGGCGATCCGAGATCTCCTTGACCGACAGGCTGCTGTTTTGCGGGAGCTCACTCGTGGGCACGAGGAAGAAGTAGCTAAGCTCAAGAATGCACATCGCGAGGCTCTTCGTGTTTCTATCTCGCAGCACGAGGAAGAGCTGTTACAAGCCACGAGGACCCACGAGGATGCCGTCAAACACCTTCAAGTAGATCACCAAGCGGCGCTAGCCTCCCTCATGTCCACCCTTCAAAGCGTACAGGCGCAACATGCTACTGTCCTTGAAGAATTGCGAGCGGCATCTGAGAGTGCACTCCTCGGAGAGCGTCATCGGTCTGCGGCAGCGTTGGCTGAGCTTGAGCAGCAGCATTCGAATGTTCACGGCAAGCTCACGAAAGAGCACCAGCACCTCCAAAGAGAACTAGGAACCATTCGCGTGGACTTCCATACTTTTCAAGAGCAGCATTCCGAGGCATTGGAGAGGGAACGACAGCAATCTGCCTCGAGCTTATCCGAGTCGGAAAGGGCGCGAGCGAGTGAGAGGGCAGCCATGCTGATTGACCTCGACAAGCTTCGGGAGGAGGTCAAAGTGCACAACGTCTCGTTGGACGAGCTCACCACAACTCAGGCCGCCCAGAGCCAATCTATCCAGGAAAAGACACAGATCATTGCGACATTGGAGGAGGAACTCGTGAGTCTTCGATCAGGCAATCACGACTTGCGCGGAGAGTTGGACGATGCGAGGGGAGAACTCGAAAAGGTGACCTCAGAGCAGACGAAACTCATGCAGGCAGTGTCCAATCGAGAATCCCTCGTGGACGAGCTAGAGAAACATCGTTCTCTGATTGCTGAGATGCAGGACAACCTTCAGCGCGTCAAGGATGAGAAGGACGGTCTACAAGCGGAGAAGCACAGGCAAGAGAGCACTGTACGCGATCTGCAGGCTCAGCTCGCGCGCAACTCTGGGATCCCTCAGGACACTCCCCAGCGTGCCCCATCAGACCGCAACCTCACTTTCTCCAGAGTGAATGGCTTGAACGGCAAGCTTCCTCCACCCACACCGCCCCCATCAGTTCCACCGCCACCTGCGCCCAAAACGCAAGAATCTCATTCCAGTGTATCGACTCAGTCGTCGGTTCTGTCTCCTTCGACATCCAAGGATTCACAGATGGACTCACCTGCAACGTCTGTCGCCTCGATTAGTGTCGCCGGCGGACCTCTTCCCGATGCAAAAGCCGCTGCAGCTAAGATCGAAGACCAAGCGAAACATATCAACGAACAGGAGGTGATGATCAAAACTCTCAACAAACAACTATCCCACTGTGAGAGCGATTTGGCCACTCACATGGATCTTGTGAGCACGCTCGAGACGTCCCTGAGCGAGTGCGAGAAGAATAGTACGTTCCCACATTGCGGGTCAAAGTATACTGACATGGAACATGTGCAACAGTGCGGAAAGCGCGGATGCAAGCAACGGAAATTGCGAGGGAGCGCGACTCTCTCAATGCGCAGGTGGAAACGCTTCGCAACGAGCTTCAGGAAGCTCGTCGGGAGGTTGTTACTGTTCGGAGGTCCGTTGTAGAAGAAAAGCAATCCCTGGAATCCCGGTTGGACGAAGAACGGCGAGCCAAGGAGCGTGCTCGAGCACAACTCGATTCGCGGATGGAGGAGCTGCAGAGACGAAAGTCCAAGTTTGCCTGTATCTGATCACTGGAGCGAGGTCGTCGTGTGCCCTTTTTCGTCTTTTTCTGTCACCGTTCGCCCATTCATTGCTTGTGTTACTGTACCTTGTTTTGGGAGCTAATGAGCTCGAGATTTTGTTTTGCAGATACCCTAGCTTGCCGCCATCCTACACTCCTTCCCCGCTAGCTTATTATGGTCTATATGAAAGTATTGGTAGTTGTGTCTGAACTCGGTGCATGTTCATGTTTTAATACGATCCCGTACGTCTAGCCTTCATTTGAAGGGTCCAGCCAGTACGGTCTGGCCAGGCCTCTTGATGGGCTCCAGACTAGTATCGAAAAACTGTGTCACACAGGCTGTCACACATGCCAAGTCTGTGCTCGGCCGGATCCTGCTGCCAGTCACAGATTGCCGCTCGCGACGGCAAATATTTATGATACCCCATGCTCGTACATACTTTGAGCGAGCGTACGATAACTGATTTCTGTTAGGCTCGGAGTTTGAATCTATAGCTGTGGCCCATTTAGCTGTGACCATCAAGTGGACGATTCTGGGGTATTATAGGTCACGTCGGTGTGGTGGAGCGGGAAAGCTGCGGGCCGAGACGATAACGTATAGCAGCCGACTTAAAAACGGACCGCCTGATTTCACTCGTCGTAATTTACAAACTTGTCTTCCCACTCCTCACCCATGAGCCTCGCATCCCTTGCCCGTTTTGCATCACAATCATCGCGCTCAGTTGCATTCCGTGCCAGGTGGCAAAGCACTGCTGTGCCGCGTAGAACGCCCCGCGTGCTCCCCTCTTTTTCCCTTGAGAACAAGGTGACCCATCTACGCTGATTCGCGACAACAAACTGAAGTACGTGTCAGGTATGTGTCGTCACTGGGGCTGCGCGGGGTTTAGGGAACGAGTTTTGCAACGCTTTTGTCCAATCGTACGTGACCCAGCTGTGATTCCGATTCCGTGCTGAATGACGTGCAGAGGATGCACGCGACTAGCCATAATTGATCTGAAGGAAGACGAGGCTAAAACAGCTGCAGACGAGCTAGTGCAAAATGCGTGCGGTCAGTGTTGCCGTCGATCCATGTGAGAAGAGCTACTGAAGAGCATCCCAAGTTAACAGCGACTTGAAACGAGACGACTTTCAAGTGATCGGCGTGGGGTGCGACGTGTCGTCGGAGCTGTCGGTGCAAAAAGCGTTTGAGACTGTGATAGACAAGTTCGGTCGCGTTGACTCTGTGGTCGCTTCTGCCGGTAAGTGTTGCATGATCCGAGCGCCACCGGGCAGAATGCTGTAATATGACAGGTATTGCGGAGAACTACTCCGCATTCGAGTAAGTGGTGGCCCTCGATGCCATGGCAGCGCTTAAAAGTGTCATTCGCAGTTACCCCTTCGACCGGATCAAGCGCCTGTATGATATCAATGTTCACGGGGCGTTCTTCACAGCACGTGAGGCGGCTCGGAACATGATACCCCAGGGAGGAGGGTCGATTATTTTAGTAGCTAGTATGAGTGCTCAGGTGCGCACCAAACATGAGCAGGGTGTTTAGATACTGACCTTGGACCGCAGATCATTAATATTCCTCAGGTGGGTGCTTTTTCGTATTCGCTTCTGTGCCGAATTGGACATGAGCACAGCCACAAACACCGTATAATGCATCTAAAGCAGGTAAGTGGCATGCTATTGCGGAAAACGTGGAGAGACGCTCAACTGTTTGGTGCAGCGGTGAGACATATGGCATCCAGTTTGGCAGTAGAGTGGGCCAAGAAGGGCGTGCGGGTGAATACGCTGAGGTGAGAAGCAGCTGAGAGCTTTGAGCATGGGGCTGATGCCAGAATTAAAAAGCCCTGGATACATGCTGACGAAGCTGACGAGAACGATTCTGGCCCACGACAACGAGCTCAAGGTGAGTTATAAATTACGACATTGCGAGAGGCACATCGATTAATTTGCGGCAGAAAACGTGGGAAAGTTTGACGCCGATGGGCAAGGTAGGCGGATTCACATGCCGGGGTTGCGCGGATTGCTGATAAGATGCTTAGATGGGTGAACCCGAAGATCTTTCTGTGAGTAGGATTGCGGGGTTCTCGCAGGATCTGCTGACCAAGCGCCACGAAGGGTGCGATCGTGTATCTGGCGAGCGATGCGTCGCGGTTCATGACGGGTGCCGAGATTCGTGTTGACGGTGGATACTGCATCATCTAGATTAGACGGGCGGGATATGCCGGGATCAGACAGGGTTGGGGGGTCGTCGACGTCATACAGGTTCATCCCGTCCGCATGTTCTGTACTTCTCCTTGTCTCTCTCAATGTCTGCCTCTGCTTCAAAGTCCCCCTCGTCCCCGACAACGTTCGAGTTCACTAAGAGAAAGCGCTGGGCTGATCTCCTCATACATGAACTCTCAGAAGTGATCATCTTTATCCTCTCCAACGACGCTAAAATCTGGTTTTGTGGTCGTGCTGTGACTGAGCTCCTCGGCTGGTTAGATGCCGAGCTTATTGACCGTCACTTTACCGACCTCGTCAACCGTAAGCCGTCTCTCATCTATTGTCCGCCCTTCACGCCCTCGGTCCTTTAGCAGAGGATCAACGCGCGTTCCGTGTCGCCTTTGACGAGTCTCTCCGCACCCGCATCGAGATGAATTCCTATGTTCGTCTCAAGACGAGGTCTCCCATCGCTCCGCAAAATATACCCCAATCCGAGGTCCTCTTTGAAGTCAAGGGCTATCCGTACTTTATTGATGCTGAACTCGACGCACGGTGCTTTTTTGCTGTGGCGACGCCCTACCCGAGCCGCAATGCGGCCATGTATGTTCCTCTTTCACGAGTGCCCGTGGACCTTTCTAACTTTTTTGCATTCAGGCTCAATACCTTTTTGGAGCTCAAGATTGAGAATGAACGCCTTCAGAGACGACTTGCAGAGCTGAGGGTGCTTGCTCCCTCGCCGTCTGCTCCCTTATCGGACCCACCTGCCTCCCCCGTTTATTCCCTTCTGCCTTCCTCTCTCTCTGCTTCTGTTCCTCTGCACGCAGCTGATGGCCCCGTGCTTTCCACCCACCTTCCCTATGACGGTTTCAGTTCTTCATCTGCCCAGCAGGGCTCCTCCTTTGAAACACTCGTCCGCACGTACGGCGGACAGTACGTGTCTGCCTCGAGCACACAGCCCACTGACGAGGATCTGGGCGATGAGACCTCGAGGCGGAAGAAGGTCCTCTATTGATCTACTCACGAGGCTTGCGACTCATGTGAATTCACCAGATGCGCAAATTCCACACTGCAGAACAATACGTGTGCATTACCTGTGGGAGAACAGATTCTCCTGAATGGCGCAAGGTACATTCATCCGTGTCTATTTCTTGCCTTTTTTAAACCCCCTTCGAGGGCCCACAGGGACCAAAAACGTTATGCAATGCATGTGGCCTGCGTTGGGCCAAGGAAGTGCGCGGCAAGGTCGACGAAAATGGCACGGCGGGAACGAGTAATTCTGCGAACAACACCTAGGGCTCTGGTTCGTCCCTCGTTTGACCGCACGTTTACATCTTGCGTATATGCGAACCCGAAATCGATCAGTCGCTTTCCCGCATAAATGATCTGTACTGTATTTACACTCTTCTTGAATTTTTGGTGACTTACCTACACATGCCACCAGAGATTGTGCCCGCGTTACTGAAAGTAGGACAATACCGATACAAAAATTGTAGGACGGCATTCGCCGCATTTACTTCACGAGGTAACGCTTCGTGATGGGGCGATTAAATGTCTCCAGGGATGGAAATTGCTGTGTCTTCCATGAAGGGTTCTTCTAGAATCTGCACTCGGTTGTGGGTGCGAATGTCTCAAAACGCGGAACGAGTTGCTAAGATCGTGGTGTGGGGCTGTTTAATAGCATGCGGTCGACCATTAGGTTGTAGGTGCCCCACGAATGATATGGATGCCACTCGACTAACCGTTTAGGTCAGAATCACCGGGATGCGATCGGAGGTGGCGCAAGTGGAATCCTGTCCGCAGCCAAATCGGCTGTGGGGGGACCCATCGTGCTGAGGATGGCGTAATAATGCACATAGTCTAGAAAGTCGGTAGTATGGGCACTGCCACAACGACTGTTTAACACTTGTACCATGACTGCGCCAGAGGTGTCTTCGATTGCTCAAACACCCATTACCTGCCATGCATTCAATGCGGACCGCAGTCGTATGTTCACTTGCGAGACCCAGCATAGAGATTGCCGATGATGTGTTTTCGCAGAGGTCGCACTTAGCTTGAACGACGACAAGTCACAGATCTACGTTAAAGACGGCAAAGAATGGGTAGCTACCGAGACCCTCGCCGAGGTCCGTCTCTGCGTTTTCAGCCCAGACATGGCTGACCCCTGCGTAGCACGACAAAGTGATCACGTCGATCGACTGGGCGCCGAACTCGAACAGGATCGTGACCGCATCGCAGGATCGCAATGCATACGTGTGGTCACAATCGCCGGATCCAGATACAGGGCGGATGGTGTGGAAGCCGACGCTGGTACTGCTGCGTATCAACCGCGCGGCCACCTTTGTCCGATGGAGCCCCCACGAAGACAAGTTTGCGGTCGCGAGCGGCGCGAGGTGCGTTTTCTTTGGGTGGGCAGAACACGGCTGACGCGCTTTACAGGGCGATCGCGGTGTGCTCGTTTGACCCTGAGAACAACTGGTGGGTGGCGAGGCAGCTCAAGAAGCCGATTCGGTCGACGGTCTTGTGCATCGACTGGCATCCTAACAATGTGCTACTCGCTGCGGGGGGCGCAGACATGAAGGCACGGGTGCTCTCAGCTTACATCAAGGACGTGGACAAGAGGCTGGTAGTACATTGTGTGGTTCTACTCGTGACTGACACATGTAGCAGGCCTGCGCCGACGATCTGGGGAGAAAAGCTCCCGTTCAACACGGTGTGTGGCGAGTATGGGAGCCCCGCTGGTGGATGGGTGCACGCGGTCGGCTTTTCACCTTCGGGAGACGTGCTGGCGTTTGCGGGTAGGTGTCGTGTGTGGACGCCATTCTCAGTCTGACTGTGTCCAGGCCACGACAGCTCGGTCAACATTGTGTACCCGGGTGGACCCATCGTGCAGAGTACCCGGATCAGTACACTCCCATACGTGACACTGACATGGATCGGGGAAGACAGCCTTGTCGCTGCCGGACACGACTGCCAGCCTGTTGTGTTTTCGGGCACTGAGCAGGGGTGGTCACTCGTCGGCTCGTTGGACGACGCGAGCTCTGGTGGGGGGCGGTCAGTGAGAGGGGGGGTTGGACGGCTGAACAGCAGCGCATTCAACACGTTCAGGAATGCGGACACGCGTGGGCACGCTGGCGGAGAGGCGGGTGCGGACACGGAGCTTGCGACTGTGCATCAGAATACGATCACGAGCGTGCGAGCGTACGAGTGGGGCACTGATGGCGGCGTGAAGCGGGTGAGCACAAGTGGCGTTGATGGAAAGCTGGTTATCTGGGAGACTGCGGCGGTGAGCGCGGGGATCAGTGGGCGACTCGCTGGTCTGAGGGTGTAGACTCGGATGAAAATTACATGGGAGAAGTAGTCGTTGTATCGATGGACACCTGCTCATTGATGACACCCCAAACGGACGCCTTGAACTGCTGGGGATGAGGGAGAGAAGGAGGCTGAGCGGTGTGCGCACCAGAGTGAGCACCAGGGACATCTTGCGCTCGAGGAGGCGGAGACGGGGCAGAATGGCGTCGTCTGGCTGGTGAGCGAGCTGTTTTGTCGCGGCTGCGAGCTGAAGTGGGTCACATCAGATGAGATGACATCAGATCAAATAAGAGCGCGCACGTGTTTGACGTGAAGAGCGAGCTGTGCGTATTCCCAAAGCAAAAGGGACTCTGTCGGTGACAAGGCCGGATTGTCCTCGTACGGGTTCATCTGAGACATTTTATAGCCACCGCGCCGATGCATCCGCTCGCACGTGCTCGTATTTAAGTAACGTGACCAACTTTGAGTTGACCCCACCCCCGCGTCATGCTCGCACCAGACTGCACGCTCAGTAAGTTCTCTCTCGACTCTCCCTCTGTCCCCCCCGCTCATCCCCCAAAGTCATCCCCGTCCGCAGTGACCGCATCGTGCTCCGTGTATGTCTCTCCCCTTTCCGCGCGTCTCCTCCTGACCCCCCTCCAGCTGCACACCCACTACTTGGCCGCACACTCCCTCTTCTTCAGGGCCCTCTTCAGCGGCGCCGATCTCTCCCCCTGCATCCCCCGCAGCCGACTGCCCCGCCTGCTCAGATCACCCCCCCAGCCCATCGTGTTCCTCCCTGTCCCAGACCCGTCTTCCGTCCAGCTCCTTTTCCACTGGCTCTACTCCCGAAACACGGACCATCTTGATCACGCACTCCACCACGGTCTCATTCAGTGGCAGAATCTCGCGCGCAACGTCGAGTACCTCGGCCTCCCAATTGACATCAAAGTCTTTTTGGGTCGCTGGTACCGCGACTACTTCCTGCCATCTCCCTCTGACGAGCTCAACGACAGCGACGAATCGGACTTCGAGGATGGGTACTACTCCCCTGACGCGTTGGAGAGTGATTATGACGGCGATCGTGGGCGATCCCGGGATGTAAAACCATTGGTCCAGCTGTGTGCTCAGTTGCGCTTGTGTACCATGTAGCTCGTATCATACTAGTACTCATCTTCCGACTTGTGATACCAACTTTTATTGCCTGTCTGCAAACTCCTCTTGCTCATCGGCATCCACGGGCTCATTTTCCTGCCTCTTGCGGGGTGCCCGGCGGTCATACCTCAGATATTCCGGTGGCGTGACAACGACAAGATCAGGAACTTTTGCTTGGGGTGGCAAGCATCTGTTCTGCCACGTCCGAGTCAAGTGGACATCCCCCGGAATCCACGGTGCCTGAAAATAAATCTAGATCGGCTCGGTAAAAGTACAAGGCCCACCTACAATGTATCTCTGGCCTTCGATCTGTCTCCAATCAATCCCGCTCATCCACGGCTGTTTCTTCACCGACTTGGCAACACCAAGTCGTTTCAGTGCTTCATGCTTGAGCAGTCCCGCGACCAACGACTTGAGCGATTTCCCAACACGAATATCCCTCGGCCACTTGAATTTCTTGTTGGCGATTCGCAGGTAAATGTGACCCTCGTCCTTGCCATAGAACGGCTAGATGGTCCAGTCAGCGAACAACATGTATTCGACGCACAACACTTGCCACGCGTTTCGTCATCATTTCATACAAGATCACCCCGCTCGAGAACCAATCCACCCCACGACCGATGCCAGGCTGGCCCATAAACAGCTCAGGCGCCATGTAAATCGGTGTCCCGACCATGGCCCATGTGAACGCATTCGTGTCAGGCTTTGCGAGTCCAAAGTCGACCAAGGAGATGTATCCGT
>JBBPTV010000048.1:0-14022 GCA_038094275.1 Tubosaeta brunneosetosa
ATGCTTTCTCTAGCTTTGCTTCGCAGCTTTCCCACTCGTCGCGCCGGGCTGCGCAAGCCTTCGGTCTCAATGGTGGCGTCCGTCAAACTCGCATCATAATGTACATCGTCGGCGGTATTCTTGCGCTTTGGATTCTGTGGAAGGTCAAAGGTTTTTGGTGGAGTTCGAGTGGCGAGGTTTGAACGATCTCTGTACGTGGGTTTTATGGCGGACCTCCTTCATACATCTCTTACATGGATACGACACTACTCGCAACAACGTAGTTCCGAACGATTTGCTTGCATTCGTTAATGGCTAAGCCATCTTTACCCTTTGTTAAACCGCAGTGTTAGCTAGCACTTGATCCTTGTGAGATAGGTATGATGCATCCGATTACTTGGCTGGTATCTCCTGATGCTGGGTGTCGTTAAAGATGATCCGTCGGCGCATCATTTACACTTCGTAAGAAAACAGGGCGGTCACCGATTGTCGGCCTGGCCCTAGTCCCATCATGCTTCAGATACGGTCATATCACCTCCAATGGGCAGAAGGGACGCCCCGCAGATTGTTTTTCATATTATTTTTGGGCGCGTTTCAGAAAAGATTGCGATTCTCGGTGACCATACCTTTAGAGTGCTAGGCAGTGCTCGGCATCGTCCCGTCATTTGATGCGCGGGTCCACTCATCTACATCAAGGGATGCCAGACGGAATTGCATATGGTAGCACCAAGTTTGCGATAAGAGGGTTGACGAAAGCAGCGGGTGAGTCTTCCATTCCATGGATCACTGATGCGCTTATGGCGGGCGCCCGAAGCGTTGGAACTGGGGCGCCACGGAATCACTGTAACTCACGTGCGCACCTGGCGCAATCGACACCCCAACGAGTAAGCGTTCATCTCCGCCTATCCCTTGTGCGTGTATGACGGCTGTATGAAAAAGTGCACGGAACGTGTGCAGAGAGGGCGATGAACTCACATACCCATGATCGCCCGGTAGGTGGCCGAAACTCTAGACCTTGCTGATCCGTTTGTGAACAAACATCCTAGGCAAGGATCCCGGCACTACTGCCAATGCTCTGAGAAGTATTAAGTCAATGCATTGCCATCACATCGACAGTTGCATGAGTCAGAGCGCATAAGCCATCCCCTTTCCGTCTCGTCTTTGCCATGGTGGTGAGTGTGCCTCCTCATCCCCTCGCTATCGTCTTCACAGTGGTGAGTGCACCGTTACGCCTTGTCGCGCAAGTGGGTGCGTTGGTGGAGTCCATCTATGGGTTCTGCATGCAGTCTCTTTTGAAACCTCTGTGTCAAGTTTACGAGGAAGACCGCCATCATGGCTACCTGGATCACCATCTGGTAGATATTGGCAACCATCAACAAGCTTGGAAATGCGTTCTTCGTCATCCATGCATTTACCTGGGAAGCGACTTATCCCGGAGGACCCCCTGCCTATATCGCTGCGATATGGGCCACACCTGTTGCAGCTATGACTGTTGCAGCCCTCCTACTGACGACGTGGTTATACGACGCAATGATGGTGCGTTTGAGATACACCTGCGCATCCTTCCTCCTCTGACTTTGGTTCGATAGTTGTGGTGTCTGTATGTGTTTTGCTACGACCTTAGGCGTCTCGGTTCTCCTTTGCGCTTTCCTGCTCTACCTCGGTGCAGTAGGTAAATTGTGTCGTTGTGGCAGGGGGATCGGGCTAGGCGGAGAGTGAGTGCGGTGTCGGGAGTCCGTGCGTAGTAGGTCGTAGCGTCGGTTGTTGTAGGTAGTCAGTGTCCTTCCACCCGCACGCCTTCCGGGTTTCCCTGCTAGCCTCCCAGGGTCTGTCCCAGTCTCCCCTACTCCATCGTCTAGAGCCCAGCGTCTTATGCTCGAACCTCTAGGTGGTGGATGCATGGGATGCTGATCCTGATGCATCTCAATCGGCGACCCATATGGTCAACGTACGCCATACGAGTCGCTCTTCCGTTCTACGTTGTGTCTGTCGTGTTGAACATCTATGTCACGATCTTTATTTGTCTTCGACTGCTCCGGTTCAAGAAAAATATGGAACGGATCTAGGGTGTTGTCCGGCTGTATGTCTCTCTGCGTTGTCACTGACTGGTATCGTTTGCAGGTCGAAAAGATGCTCGTATACGGAGATACACGAGCATTGCAACCATGCTGATCGAGTCGGCCGCCCTCTACGCCATTTGGTCAATCGTGTTCATTGTCGTATACATATTGGACAACCTCGCGGAATATGTCCTGACTGTCACATTGTGTCCGGTTCACGTACGTACATTCATGTGCATGGACGCAGTAGCATTGGCGCAGTTGCGGCAGGTGATCTGCCCTACACTCATCGTCTACCCAGTATCAAAAGGGCTGAGTAGGGATCAAACGACGTCTACAAGGTTGGCTGAAAAGAGTCAGTTGTATTTCGGTGGTGATTCCGAGGAGCGGAAGTTGTCATGGCTAAGTCAACGTGAGGTGCAATCGACCACCACACTCGGTCGTGGAGGTGGAGGATGTCCAATTTACGCTTCACGATGGGTATACAATGTATATCAGCGTCAGGCTAATCGTTAGTATATTTCATTCAAGCGTGTGTATGACGGAGACGGGTAAGAGGCTGGCCAAGTGAGCTCTTTTCCCAATACACAAAGTCGCGGGCCGAATTAGAGCTCGGACGTGAGGCAGACCCTTCTTTACTCTTACAATCAATTAGCTTCCAATAGACATCACGAGAGCTCGACAAACGAGAGAATGTGTTCGCAGCCTGGCACCGGATACTGAACCTGTTTCTGCCCATCCCTGCAAAGTTGCTCATGGGGTTAACCTCGACCACAGTTGTCACAGTTGTTCAGGAGTGTACAATCAAAATACGAATTACCACGAGCGTGAGTCACCGGTATTCTGTTTTCTCCCTGCTCCCTGCATAACATCTGCCGTCGTAGAAGGCTAGCGTACATAGCATCTTCACGAGAGACTCCTGCGAAAACCACTATGCCAACTGCTAGCTTGTGGTGTGTGTCCCGTACTGAGCGAATTCTCGTCACAAATCATATGTGGTCATGGCCAAAAGTGGACCAGTGCATTCCTTCGTGATCCTACAAGTCAATGGCAAGAACATTCAGTACTGCCGAAACGACGTTTTGATCAACGCACTGTCGACAATTGTCAGTTGCATATATTGGCGATTTATGGTTTTGACACTTGCCGTGTGGGCGATAAAAATTACCAGCTTGGAGCTGCCTAATAGCCTCTCCATAAGCCGCTTCAAAATCAGGGTCAACCTCTTGGTCTTCTTCCTGATGGGGTGGGTGCTGCAAATCATTCAACAGTAAAAAATTAGCGTCACCAAAACAACCCCAAACTCACTGTCGATGACGGTCAGTTGTACGGACAGTGTCTACATTAATTTTTATACTCACCTGGTTGCTGCGACTCGTGGGCAGGATCATTAGCGTGTAAAGGAGGCTAAAGATAAAGCAATCTGGGTGAACCAGAGAAACACCTGAAGGAACTCACTGCATGTGATTGTCAACTGTGTAGAAATTTTCGTTCATGAGCTTATCACTTACCATTGACATTGTTATGACCACCGCCCTGACCATCACCACCGTTATGACCGCCACCACCGTTACCACCATCATTACCACCACCATGAATCTGCCCACCACCCTCGTGTGTCGCAGGCGAGCTGGAAGAAGCAGTGGAGCAGACATCAGAATCGAGTAGAATTAGGTATGAAATACTCTTCACCTAAAACAACATCCCCGTTTGCGGAGTGCCACGCTCTTCTCATGGGTTACTAGGCTATCCACAAAGTAATCATCAACTGTCCAGGTATCCACTGTCAAATGAATCTCACTTATTTTTGACATCTTTCAGGAATAGGTCTTGTGTGTGCGGTTGTCTAATACGTGCGATGAGCACCCATTAATCATCAGAAAGTAGTGTCTGACACATACTCTGTGCGAGGAGAGACATCCCGAGGGATATCCATCCAGGTAGGTGCGGGTGCGGAGGTGACGAAGGAGACCACACTCGAGATTATGAACACGAAGGAAACGGAATGGAAACGCATCGCGAAGAATGGTAAATGAACGAGAGGACAATCGGCCGTCAACGGCGGATGAGTTACAGAATAGAGAAGGGGCTGACAAAAGCAAAATGAGCAAGTGGATACGAAATAAGCACGACACTTACTAGCCAGTACCTGTGAGTGAGGGACGTGAAAGCCAGGTTTTTATACCATGCGAAATGCTGGGCGCACACTTGGTGGCATGGCTATGAAACACCTTCCAGTATTCGATACACACGACCAGAAACATGATAGCACCCGGCATAACTGATTTCGGTCCGCCCGCGGTACTTAGGTGAGGCGACGCTGCTTGACACTAGTTGGAGTTGGAAGCCACAGTTGAACCGAGTGAATGTGTTAGAGGTTCATGACACGCGGTGCAAACCGGGAGTCACCACGTCTGAGGCGGGCTACTCAATCCTTGGAACCAGATATCCATCGACAGAGGACTCGTGTTTGATTAGCAGTTAACTTTGCTCGCCGGATAAGGACTGAGAAGAAAAAGGTGGAGAGCATCGCGTAGACTGGTTGATCCCGCACTGTCAGTGAGTGTGGATTCACACAGACTACGCAAGGCGTTGGAGTCATCTAGCGTGGGGGAGAGGACCAAGTGATGTCGGTCTTTGAATTTCATGTCTTCATCGCAGTCAACTGAGACAACCTACGAAACTCAAAATGACCAGCGACTCGACCAACTTCATTCGAAAATAAGAACTTTACGAGGCGTATGCGTCTTCCAACCGAGGTAGATTCTTGTTGATTGGCACTCCACAAGGTCACTACCGACATTTATGACGACGCCGAGCGCCAGAACCGGACTCTGGATGACACAGTGTGTTAGACCATCCAACCCGTCTCTTCTCGCATCTGATGGCGTTTGATAGGGCAATGCTTTCTCTAGCTTTGCTTCGCAGCTTTCCCACTCGTCGCGCCGGGCTGCGCAAGCCTTCGGTCTCAATGGTGGCGTCCGTCAAACTCGCATCATAATGTACATCGTCGGCGGTATTCTTGCGCTCTGGATTCTGTGGAAGGTCAAAGGTTTTTGGTGGAGTTCGAGCGGCGAGGTTTGAATGATCTCTGTACGTAGGCTATCCTCACGATCCCGGAAGCCACGATAATCTATTTACCTACCCGTTCCGACTCGTCGTGCGCGCTTCAGTCTGCATTGCATGCATCCTCGAGGGTGCTTCGTTTCATCATTCCAGAGGACGTGCCACAGAACACTGAGGCTCTGTACTCCAATACTTGTAAGGACACTGGTATGCGTTTCCGTTCCTTGCGGAACGACTACCCCGCTGTGGTATAGTCTAACCATCTTTAGGACAGTGATCTAGGGCTGACCACATCAAGATATATATGTCCATGGCAACCGGTTTATTTACCCTTCCCCCTTTCCCCCAGTCGCCCTCATGTCTATAGCAAAAGGCGTCGCTCTCATTACTGGATCTGCACAAGGTATCGGTCGCAGTATCGCACTTCGTCTGGCCAGGGACGGATTTGACATCGCGTTGAACGATGTCCCGTCCAAGCGTGATCAGCTTCATATGGTTGCAAACGATATCATCAAGATTGGGCGAAGGACCCACTTGGTCCCCGCAGATGTGTCGATTGAAAGTGACGTGAAAGGAATGGTACGAGGGGTTACAGAAGAGCTCGGAGGACTTGATGTCGTGGGTACTCTGCACACGGGTCTCGTGGAATCTCCTTCTACCTCACTTTCATAGATGGTAGCAAATGCGGGGATCAGCCCACTTTCGGAGCTGATTTCCAGTAAATTGTATTCGTGTGGGTTGCGCCGCGTGGACTAACAATGGTGATTGAACAGCCGAGCTCGACGAGTGGGAACGCGTTATGGCTGTCAATGCACGTGGAGTTTTCTTGTGTTACAAGTATGCAGCAATCCAGATGGTGACCCAAGGTCGCGGAGGGCGCATCATTGGTGCAAGCTCTGTCGCTGGAAAGGAGGGTCTCCCTTTAACTACCGCATATTCTGCCAGCAAGTTCGCTGTCAGGAGTTTGACACAAACCGCAGGTAGGAGTCGTTCTCTCACTATTTTGTCTTTCTATTGGAACCTTGTGACCATAGCGCTGGAACTTGGCCGACACAACATCACGGTGAATTCTTACGCACCCGGTATCATTCATACTCCGATGTGTACGTGTCAGTATCATCTCGTCAATTGAATCGGTGTTGGAATGGGGCTAGCGGACGCTGCTTTGAAACCCGGCGGAGACTTTGAAAAGTTTGATCAGGAATTGGCGAAGCGGTGCATCGACGTAGGTCATCTCATCACAGCCCGTCCTCTCTAATCGCACTGCTTCCTTCTTCCTTTTCCAACAGATTCTCACCAGGCTATCCCTCAAATACACGGGACAGACAGAAGATGTCGCGAACGTCGTGAGTTTCCTTGCATCCAAGGAAGCGCACTTTGTTACTGGCGAGTGTTTGCCATTCTCTGTCTGTGGCATCTGCTAAGATTCATTTCAGGTCAGAGTGTAAGTTTTCTGGTGTTTGATGAATGCATACTGATCGATCTGAAGATTACCGTCGATGGAGGAAGACTCTTATCCTGAGTTGCGCACACCCGAGTATTATTTTCAGCTACATTTTCGCCTGTGATCATGATACTGTAGAGACAATAGTGCGCCATTGTATTGATGTGACGCATAGAGAAGAATCCCGTCAGATCGCCGGAGCACATCCTCCGGACATGTCCATGAAGGGCGTCACTCACTCCGAGGTAGTCTGGTGACCAGCCCGTCTGTGAGGTCACGTGTGCAGATCGCATCGGTCGTACTATCGCACTCCGTCTGGCTGGCCAGTGATGGATTCGACGTTGGGCTAAACGACATCCCGTCTAAATCACCTGCGCACACTCGCAAACGACATCGTCAAGAACCCACTTGGTTTCCGCGGACGTGTCTATCGAAAGTGAAGTGAAAGGAATGGTACGTGGGGTTACAGAGGAGCTTAGAGGACTCGATGTCGTGAGTGCTTTGCACTCAGCGCCCACAGAACGCAATCCCACCTTTATAGTTGGTAGCAAATGCGGGGATTGGTTCATTATCAGAGTTGATTTCTGGCAGTAAGTGGAGCTCTGGAGGCGTCTGCTGCATCGACTCACGCCGGAATGGGTCCACAGCAGAGCGGGAGAGTGTTATGGCGATCAATCCCCGCGGGGCTTTCTTGTGTTATAAACTTGCAGCCGCCCAGGTGGTGGCTCAAGGACGCGGAGGGCGCAGAGTCATTGGCGCGAGTTCTGTCGCTGGAAAGGTAGGGAATCCCTTTTTCTTGTGCGAATTCGGCCAGCAAGTTTGCTGTCAGAAGCTTGACACAAACTGCCAGTACTGGTAGGGACCGTTCTTCTGGTGTCTAATCTTTTGATCCAAATCTCGTCATCACACAGCGTTTAGAGGTCCATGTCTTCATCGCAGTCAACTGAGACAACCTACGAAACTCAAAATGACCAGCGACTCGACCAACTTCATTCAAAAATAAGAACTTTACGAGGCGTATGCGTCTTCCAACCGAGGTAGATTCTTGTTGATTGGCACTCCACAAGGTCACCACCGACATTTATGACGACGCCGAGCGCCAGAACCGGACTCTGGATGACACCGTGTGTTTGGCCATCCCGCTTCTTCTGGCATCTGATGGCATTTGATAAGGCAACATATTTTCTAGCTTTACTTCGCAACTTTCCCACTCGTTGCGACGAGCTGCGCAAGCCTTTGGTCTCAATGGTGGCGTCCGTCAAACTCGCATTATAATGTATATCGTCGGCAATATTCGGATTCTGTGGAAGGTCAAAGGTTTTTGGTGGAGTTCGAGCGGCGAGGTTTGAATGATCTCTGTACGTGGTTTTACTGCGGACCTCCTTCATAGACTAAGCCATGTTTATCCCTTTGCTAAACCGCAGTGTTAGCTAGCACTTGATCGTTTTGAGACAGGTATGATGTACGATTACTTGGCTGGTACGTCCTGATAGGCTGGGTGTCGTTAAAGATGATCCGTCGGCGCATCATTTACACTTCGTAGGAAAACAGGGTGGTCATCGGTTGTCGGCCTGGCCCTCGTCCCATCATGCTTCAGATACAGTCATATCACCCCTAATGGGCATAAGGGACGCACGGCAGATTGTTTTTCATATTATTTTGGGGCTCGTTTCAGAGAAGATCACGATTCTCGGTGACCATGCCTGTAGAGTAGCAGGCAGTGCTCGGCGTGGATGAAGCGGATGAGGGATATGAGGTACATGAGGTGGTGATTTGGCGATGTCACCTTGGCCGCGAACCGCTGGCGCCACTGATTGCAGCTGCCTACGTAGGCTACCGCACGATTCTCGGCTGGGGAAACCACGGTAGTCTACTTGCCTACCCACTCTAACTCGTCACGCGTGCATGTACCGCGTGCATGTTATAGTACGTTGGTCAGAATCGACTTTGCTCTCTAATCAATTGATTTCTGTTCCTTACAGAATCCCCATGTAGCATGACCATCTTTAGGACAAGATCTAGGGCTGATCGTGTCGGGATATATAACTGTCCATGGCGACCGGTTTATTGTATCACCCTCCCCCAGTCGCCCTCATGTCTATAGCAAAAGGCATCGCTCTCATTACTGGATCTGCTCAAGGCATTGGGCGCAGTATCGCACTTCGTCTGGCCAGGGATGGATTTGACATTGCATTGAATGACCTTCCGTCAAAGCGCGATCAGCTTCATCTGGTTGCAAACGATATCATCAAGATTGGGCGAAGGACCCACTTGGTCCCCGCAGATGTGTCGATTGAAAGTGACGTGAAAGGAATGGTACGAGGGGTTACAGAAGAGCTCGGAGGACTTGACATCGTGGGTACTCTGCGCGCAGGTCTCGTGGAATCTCCTTCTACCTCACTTTTATAGATGGTAGCAAATGCGGGGGTTGGCTCACTTTCGGAGCTGATTTCCAGTAAGTTGTATGTACTCATGCGGCTTGCGCCGCATTGGCTGATGTCGGTGGTTGAACAGCCGAGCTCGACGAGTGGGAACGCGTCATGGCTATCAACGCACGTGGAGTTTTCCTGTGTTACAAACATGCAGCGGCCCAGATGGTGACCCAAGGTCGCGGAGGGCGCATCATTGGTGCAAGCTCTGTCGCTGGAAAGGAAAGTCTCCCTGTAACTGCCGCGTATTCTGCCAGCAAGTTCGCTGTCAGGAGTTTGACACAAACCGCCGGTAAGAGTCGTTCTCTTGCTATTTTGTCTTTCGATCCGAACCTTGTGGCCATAGCGCTGGAACTTGGCCGGTACAACATCACGGTGAATTCTTATGCACCCGGTCTCATTCATACTGCGCTGGGTAGGTGTCAGTATCATCTCGTCATTGGATTGTTGTTGAAATGGGGCTAGCGGAGGCTGCTATGAAACCCGGCGGAGACTTTGAAAAGTTAGATCAGGAATTGGCGAAGCGGTGCTTCGACGTAAGCCATCTCATCACAGCCCGCCCTCTCTAATTGCGCTGCTTCCCTCTTCAGATTCTCACCAGGTTATCCCTCAAATATGCGGGACAGACGGAAGACGTCGCGAATATCGTGAGTTTCCTTGCATCCAAGGAGGCGCACTTTGTTACTGGCGAGTATTTACCATTCTCTTCCTATGGCATGTGCTAACATCCATTTCAGGCCAGAGTGTAAGTTTCCTAGTGTTTCATGAATGCATACTGATCCACCTAAAGATTACTGTCGATGGAGGAAGACTCTTATCCTGAGTTGCGCATATCCCCAAGCTATTCCAATTACATTTTTGCCTGTATAATACTATGTAAGCAGAGACAATAGTGCGCCATTGTATTGATGTGACGAATAGAGAAGAATCTCGTCGGATCGTCGAAGCACATCCTCCGGACACCGAACTAGTATGTAACATGTCCATGAAGGGTGTCACTCACTCCGAGGTTGGACGATATTTCCGTCGGAGATAACTACCACACCGGCATTTTCAAGACCGCAGCGGACTCCTGACTCAAATGGTAGATGCTGCCGTCGGCGAATCTGTTCACTGATTTCGAATCGCCATCGGCCTTGTGTGCTAGCGTGATGCGGATCCATGATGCGCTGCAAGGGCTGTGCTCCAAATCTGGTTTTATCGTGCGTAACCGATTCTACCCATGTCACCATCTGATTTCCGTTACTTGCAGGGCTCCTACTAGCACCCCATGCGGCGTAGTACGATCAATGGTATATAACCAGCCACTGTGGGTATCATAAATCATTCTCCTGCGTCCATGTCTATCGCAAAAGGCATCGCCCTCGTTACTGGATCTGCCCAAGGTATCGGTCGTAGTATTGCACTTCGCCTAGCCAGGGATGGATTCGACATTGCGCTAAACGACATCCCGTCCAAACGCGATCAGCTGCGCACAGTCGCAAGCGATATCGTCAAGATTGGGCGAAGGACCCACTTGGTTTCCGCGGATGTGTCTATCGAAAGTGACGTGAAAGGAATGGTGAGTGGGGTTACGGAGGAGCTTGGAGGACTCGATGTCGTGAGTACTTGATACCATCCCTCTGAAGCCGCGGGTTCTATCCCACCTTTATAGTTGGTAGCAAATGCGGGGGTTGGTTCACTATCAGAGTTGATTTCCAGTATGTGGAGCTCGGGGACTTCCGCCGCACCGACTAACGCCGGAATGGCTCCACAGCAGAGCTTGACGAGTGGGAGCGTATTATGGCGATCAATGCCCGCGGGGCATTCTTGTGTTATAAACATGCAGCCGCCCAGATGGTGGCTCAAGGACGCGGAGGACGGATCATTGGCGCGAGTTCTGTCGCTGGAAAGGTAGGGAATCCTTTTTCTTGCGCGTATTCGGCCAGCAAGTTTGCCGTCAGAAGCTTGACGCAAACTGCCGGTAGGGACCCGTTCTCCCGGTGTCTAATCATTTGATCCGAATCTCGTCATCACACAGCGCTGGAACTTGGCCGATACAACATTACGGTGAATTCTTACGCACCTGGTCTTATCCATACTCCGATGAGTACGTATCAGTGTGGCATCTCGTCACTGAACTAGACCTGAAATGGGTATATGTAGCAGATTCTGTGTTGGAACCCGGTGGCAGGTTTGAGCAGTTGGATCAAGACCTGGTGAAATGGTGCTTCAACGTAGGTCGTCTTGTCTCGTATGGCCCGTTCTCTCTTGACTTGTGTCTGTACGCAACAGAACCTATCCAGGACACCCCTCAAACATGAGGGACAACCAGAAGATGTCGCAAATGTTGTGAGTTTTCTGGCATCGAAGGAAGCGCACTTTATCACTGGCAAGTATCTACCTATCTCTTCCACTGTATCTAACGATGTTCGTTTGGTCAGGCCAAAGCGTGAGTGTGCTGGCGTGTGGTGAACGCGTACTAAAATGCTCCTGAAATAGATCACCGTGGACGGAGGATTACTCATGTCCTGAGACATGCGTACCTTGAAACATTATTTTCAACACTACTCTCCGTACTTGTGGTCAAGTACTTAAAGTATGTAAGTAGCCATCTGTTTGAAACGATGTCCGACGTCTCCACTCGAAGCAATGTCCTGATTGAACGATCTTCGACCCACCTCCAACCAAGATTTGTTACTACATTATGCACGCGTGCAGTACTGTAATTGGCTCGCTGGCAGCTTTATTGAAAGGCGGCAACCAGCAAGATGGTAGCACATATGGCAGGTCCACGCCAAAAGAGCTAGTGAGCTCAACTACGCCGGCCGACGGACTACAAAGGGGACCTAGTAACGGGACCGTAGAGTACTTAAAAAGCTGTCCTTTCATCCTGTAACGTACCGCCCCGAGCCAGACCCGCAGTTGTTCCCCCCCCTTCAGCGAGAGGCCCGCCCTCGCTTCTATACGACGAGTCTTTGCCACTCATTCTGCCGCCTCGACTCCCTTGCCCGTCACGTGACCAGCGGGAGAGCCGCGGCTGCTGAGTTCTGCCCCCTCGTCCCTCGCCTTCTCTTTGCCCTTATTCCCGCTTCCTCCAGCCTCGGCTTCCTCTATAACGACACTGGACTGCCCATTTGCCTCCTGGTAAGTGTCGAGGACAGCGATCGCCCGTTCTGCGTCGGCGAACACGGCGTCATAATCGGCGGCGAAATTTGGGTCCGAGCGATCAGGTCGTTTCTTGGTGCGGCTGCGTCCTACACCCTCCTGGCCGGTCTTCTTCGGCTCCGCATCCGCAGCGTCGCCAGCGATCATCTCCACGTCTTCATCAAGAGTGAGCTGAGGAGTCGACGGGCCCGGCCCGCGAGGTTTCAGAGCCGATTTCTCAGGTGGTTTGGTCGAGAACCTATGGACGTCATAGGCATCGTGTCTCTGTCGTTCGCAAAGCGCGGTGCAATATGGGTCGGACGTTGGGTACCTCTTGCTCCCCGACGGCGTATTGACGATGCCCTCCAGGTCCGATTTGGCCTGTTGTTCCGCCACCCATCTGGGATGCTGATCTGCGGAAACCTGTCTAACTGACTCAGGTGCTTGCGGGGCGTTGTGTCCAAAGAACAATTGCGGATCTGGCTCGGGGTGGTACTGGCCATCGCTCAACAAGGTGGAGAGCTTCGAATGGAAGATGTCCCTGTTGTAAATCTGGGCAAGAAAGAAATAGCCGACAGGCGCCAGCTCCAGCTTGTGTGCGTATGAGACGGAACGGATTTTTTGGCTATAGGCAAGGCAGAGGCGCAAATGCTCACGAGGCACTAAACACGGACTATCTCTGTCGTAGAAGTAAAGGTCTTCTCCTCGAGGGCGGATAAACTTGGAATTACGAAGCTTGTCAACTTTCTTAAGTGGGGGGTGAGGATGCTGGTGTGCCGAGGAGCGGTTTGGCTTGGAGGAATGACGATTATCCAGTGGAGGGGAATGGCTTGACATGGTGCGCGCGAACTGGGCAGGTTTTCGGAAACGTTCTGGAGGAGCAAGCAAGGCCGACCCGCTATATACCTGCAGGTCCTCGGAAGGAGGGCGACCTTCGCCGTGCGGCAGCTTCTCAATTCCCTCAACGTCCAACAGCTCCAGGTACTCCTCCAACTGCTTCAGATGGGAAATGTCCAGGTACGGCAACCAAATGACATCTCCTGTCGTCCACTTAATTTCAAACAGGGCGTCTACACCGCTCCCTTGATGGGAAACTATGCAGTCGACGGCCCATCCCGGGTCGCTCTCGCCGAAATCAAATACCTGTCCTTCCAAACATCCCAGGAACAAGCGATCGTCACTCGTGGTGAACGCGCAGCAAGGACGCATGGAACACAGGATGGATTCCGCGTTGTCGCAGACGATCAGGTAAGTCCACCTCAAACAAGTTATTCCTGAATTCTTTGACAAGCTTATAGGGCCAGATATACTTCGGGGCAAGCTTTCGCGAATGACCCTTGGGTAGCGACAAATTCTTTGTTGAAATGTATGCGACCTCAAAAGGTACAAGTGAACGCTTTCGATTTGCTGTTCGAGTCTGTTTGACTCTCGTTTCTAGGATCGCATCATGGGCGGAGATGACCGCATTTTTCATGCGCTGGGCAAATACCCGAACGCTCGGGTACTCGTCTACCGTCGTCCATCGTACACGCTTCATTTATCCTACTGATCCGGAATCACGTGTGATGAAAAGGATCATTTAGTAGGGCGCGTTTGAAGACAAACACTACGACTTGAATCGTGTAGTCATACGTGAATGAGTCGTGCCGCGTTTCTGGTCGGGATAACCGACTTTGCCTCACCGTCTCCACGGATCCTACACGCTTCTTTACCCTTTGCTCTGACCCAAGGTACTGCACACCTTTGGGGACGGGTTTAAACTTTACAAGCCGAGGCCAGGTCTATGACCGATTTACGCCCCTCATAGAAACATGCATGAAACGAAGGAGATATAAAGGCAGCTTCGTTGGCGACCGACGCCGGGGGGGGGGGGGGGGGGGGGGGGGGGGGGGGGGGGCGGGGCGGGCGCCGGCCCGCA
>JBBPTV010000048.1:14032-66777 GCA_038094275.1 Tubosaeta brunneosetosa
TTCCCTTTTAACCCCCACCAAAAAAAATTCACTTAAACCACGGTCAAAAACCCCCCTTCTTGGGGGCCCCCCCCCCCCCCCCCCCCCCCCCCCCCAATCGCCCATGTCTGCCGTCAAAGGAATCGCTCTCGTGACTGGATCTGCTCAGGGCATCGGACAAAGTATCGCGCTTCGGCTCGCTCAGGATGGCTTCGATCTCGCCCTCAACGACGTCTCGTCCAAACAGGATCAGCTGCGTGCTGTCGCAGAAGAGATCCAGAGCATCGGTCGGCGAACGTTGCTGGTACCCGCAGACGTGTCTATCGATGGCGATGTTCAAGGCATGATGGAACGTGTTGCAGAGGAACTCGGAGGTCTGGATGTCGTGAGTGCGATATGCCGCATAGGCCCAACGTCTGCTCATACATCCCCCTAGCTGGTAGCAAACGCTGGGGTTTTTGGGTTGAGTTCTTTGATCACCAGTAGGTTACAGTAGGAGAACTCTTCGCAGAGTCTGTTGACACGATGTTGTTTCAGCCGAAGTAGATGAATGGGAGCGAATCATGGCAGTCAATGCACGCGGCGCTTTCTTGTGTTACAAGTATGCGGCACAACAAATGATCAAACAAGGACGTGGAGGTCGGATCATTGGCGCTAGTTCCGTCTCTGGATTACGGGGATGTGGCTTGCTGACTGTATATTGTGCGAGTAAGTTTGCTGTCAGAGGTCTTACACAGAGTGCTGGTAAGGTTTCACTTGTCCACTCTCTCTTGGCTGAAGATGCAGCTCTCGAACTTGGCAAGTACAATATTACTGTCAACGCAGTCGCCCCTGGAGCCATCAAGACGTCAATGAGTAAGTACCAACAAGGACGTCTCTCCGAAACTCAACCCGACGACAGCAACGGACATCTTTGATCACAAGGGCGAGTTTGCAAAAGCAGACCCAGACGTGCTGGACATGTGGAAGGGTGTAAGTGGCTATATCTCTGGCTTGACGAGGCATGACACCGTGTGCAGCGCGCAGCTGCAAGAGCGCTCAAGTACGATGCCCAGCCGGAAGATATTGCCAGCGTCGTCAGCTACTTGGCGTCGAAGGAAGCACACTTTATCACCGGCAAGTAGACGTCTATTTTATCTGTGCGCCGACTTATTTTCCTTGTACCAGGGCAATGCGTATGTGACTTGGAGCATCTACGGAAACGGCGTGCTGAGCAAGTTTCGTGTAGATCTCTGTCGATGGTGGACTTTCCTTGTCCTGAGTCGAATTACGGGACATGTAAGGAAGCTTTGTTCGCAAACTGGCCGTTGTTTATCCTTTGACTCGCCGTCTGGACTGTGGGACGCCTCGAAAAACTGACATGCGTGAATCTGCACGGAGAAAGGGCGGGGCTTTGTTTTGCTCCAACAGAATGTGACGTACTATGAACACAATCGCCGAGACACGTATTCAAAGTGACTATACCGGTGAACAGTGAAGTTGAGGGGCACTCAGACACCTAGCCGAAGTTTGCGTCACTGCAACTGCTATCATTATACGGAAACAAACTATATGTCACGTGCCGCAACAGTGCGGGCTAGTTCTTTGTCTGCCTGGTGCGCAAACCCTGAGCTCCATTGTGAATCAGAGTTGAATAGAACAGAATTTGAAGGGCGATTGACTTAACGTGGTCGTAGTACTTGTTTGCTTCTGTTTACATGTTCTCGATATTAAGGCCATTGCTCAACCGATCGTGTTTCGCGCAAAGGAAAGGCTGTAAGCCAGGCAAGAATTGATGCTCAAAAACTAACTCCTTCCATCACGTCTTCAACATCATTATACGCGCTATAAATGCTCATACCAACAAAAAGACAGTCCACACAATCCAACTGACCCCGGCATTTCATCTACTCGGCTTTAGTGACATCGTAAGGCCCAGAATGAGACCTAGGAGGCAATGTCAGCGTCACTTGGTTGAAAGCCCCGCGAGATCATTACTGACCACCCTTTACACCCCACAGTAGTGCCCGTCAACTGGGTAATACGATACCTTAATCTTGTCGACATTCTCCCTGTCCGTCAGGGCTTCCATCGTTGGCTTAGAGACAGTGAACCCCTCCGGGGAGATATCCACGACCAAGATGTATTCCTCCTTGCCAGTCTCCGGATACTCGAGACGGAAGCACTGGCCACACGGAGGCTGGCTGGCCGCGTAGACTCCACCGACGTTGGGGAACCCCGGGACCTGGCCAAGCGTATCCCAATAGTTGTCACTGAGGTAGCCAGAGCAGGCAACGCTACTCGAGGGGGTGTTCGGGTCGCCATACTTTGGGGCAGAAGTGAGATACGTCTCCGACTGTGCAACCGCACCGAGAGGTGCAGCAAGGGCAAAGAGGGTGACAAAGAGGGAGGCGATGTGGTACATGGTCAACAGTGAATGAGGTGTGGTAGAAGAGCAGAGGCCACTGTGGTCGAGAAAACATCATGGGTCATTTTATACGCGCGACTCGCCAAGTTTATTCGTACCCCGATCCGAACAAGAGCGACCCTACGGCGTTCGTCTAGACTCTGTAAGTTAGGCCAAATTGCTTCATATCACAAATGATTGCCGTAATATGACGAGAACTCACTTTTGTTTTGCTTCTTGGAAGGTATAGCATCTCCATCATTGAGGTATTAGCGCGGGGGGGGCCATCTCAACAGTGGCGTCTTCGAGGAGCTCTCCCATTTGGTCAATAGCTCATGAAGGAAAATGCAGGAAAACGGCTGGAGAGGCCAGGACCTGAGACACCGAGAGCGGGCTTGGATTGCGTGTTCAAATTAAGGACGAAGAGGTACCACGCCAGAACCCCCGACACCCCTCCTTGCCCAACCGGCGAACCTAACGAAGTGACCACGGCGCTCATTTACAGTTTGGGTTCTGAAATCGCAAATGTCAGCTGGTCTTCCAATCTATAGAAGTCGGGCTGGGCTAAGCGGGCACAACCGCGTTTCCACAAGAAAAGTAGTCATCATGACCCTTCAACAGGCTTAGCCTGCGCGCTCAATGGCATGACGAATCTCGCTTACACGTACTTCGAATCAGAACACCACTGTTCACTGGTTACCAGGCGGCTGATTGTGATGTAAGTAATCAGAATAACGTTGCGGTCGAACTGGAGGATGACTCATGTAAGTAAACCCTTGGATTCGGTTTGGAGGCGTGGTAACAGTTCGACCAATCAGAGCGAGGCAAAGTTTGTATTGCGCACTTACTGGCTGGCCAACTCCCATTCGTATTACTTGAGTCGAACTGAACCGCAGTTCCATTCGATTCGACACTTTGTGGCAACCTTTACCTCTTTCTTTCTGACTACCATTCAGCAGGTGTGGGCCATGTGGCACATGATGTGGATTCCACGCGGTTCCAAGCTATCCTTATGATGGTAGTAAGCAAACCTCCTCACCTTGTTATTTACATCATATCAAATGCCGTTCGTTAGCTGTCAATCATATGAAACTACGTGTTATGGACTTCCGACGCCAGATCAGTCGCACTCATGTCTGCTTCGGCTGACGTTGCTCGTAACTACACAAGTTCAACTGTACACGCACGGCATCAAACTCATTGGCTGGGACTAATTTGAACAGTCAGCATCTCTGTTTGGGCTACATACTGTTGTTCGCACCTGGAGGCCGCGCAACCTTCGCTTCAGGGGTCTAATGGGGCATGCGCCGCGCTGCGTTGTGTAAATCACGGATCACACAGCCGGATCGCCCTCCAGGGCGTAATGTGCACCAACTAAGGGAAGTCACGGTCGGAGAATCTAATGTAGTCATGCGTTTACTTGCCCAAGTACGTGTTCGGCCTCAAGGGGGGCCACCTGACTTAAAGCCATCTCACATCAAATCGTTCCTGTTCAATCACCAATGCTACAAGAGATCGCCGTTGATCGTACGGGTGAGTCGGGATTGCTGCCAAGTAGGTACTCAGCTCGAGTGTGATAAGATGACAATTGTGTATTGACGAAAGGAAGTCGTGTTAGGGCCCAGTCAGTGGGGATATCGCCGCAACATCCCAACGTAGCTGACTCAGAGACATTGGAATCGAGGACGGTATGAAAAATGGCTCTATGGAAAGAACAGGTAATGCAAAACGCCGTTTCGGGGAAATTTAATGTTGGCGCAATTCTTTACTGGTTGCGGACGCCTGTAACACCCGGCCCAGTCGTTACGGTGGGCTGAAAAGAAGTTACACCAGTCGATCCGTGACCAGCGTAGTATTGTTATTTGTGGCTGATATCGTGTTACAACTGCTCAACGCTACCGGGTAACTCCAATAATCGTAGACGGATTAGTAAGTTAGCACATGTAATTTAAAGAAGGGACTCGCGAACGGTGACCGTAGCTTTGGCCGGCGTGGCCCGTGCGAACCACATAAACCCGATTTGTAAATGGAGACGATCCGCGTAAGCTGATTTGAACTCCAGCGTTGGTGTCATTCGAAAGGAGCCCTATCACTGACACAAAGCTGTGAAATGCCACCGACCCACCGACCCACTAGAGCGTGTCAAAGCGCATTTCCACCACAAACTTTGTTGATCCGATGGGTCCATCGAATGTTCTCCTTTACGCTTTGTAGCTCAGCGCGCCTAGGTCCATCTGCCCACAAGGTTAGTACAGGATGCACATAAAGCCAGCTAGGTGCAACGTTTTCTCTGCCTTCGTCTTGCTATCGTCGATCACTCTTAAAATACATAATCATACAACCATCAGAAAACTATGAGCAAAGTGCGAACTTTGCCTCGCCTTATCAGAGCTTAGGTCAACTGATGTATCTTTAGTCCTTCACTTGTGACCTTGAAAATTGTGGCATGACTTTCACCAAAAGCTCAGAATTAAGAAAGCACCGTATGGGTCACGAGAATCCTTCCAAGTAAGCTGAACAGTTGTCTGAGCTTCGTGGATTTTGATTTTGAGCACTGATAGGATCCTCCGATGCGAAAAATGTTCCTTCACTACCCTCTATCGGAAAAATTTGAGATCACATGCGGTTAGGCAGTAGGGTTTCATCATAATGTTCGCTGTGAATCAACATATTTACCTTCTGGTCTAGTTCTGGTGAACAACCAATCGTTTCTTCAGGCCCTTTGGAAGAGCCACGACGCTTGGCCACTTCTTCAAAGGAAGTTTCTCAAATGATGGCAGCAACTCCAAGGCAACCTTCATCACTGGGACCCGTTCCTCCGATCAGGAGTGGAGCGTCATACGCACCTGTGCCCCCTGCAGGCTCGAACAATGGTTATTTGTCTGGTACGGCACAGATCTACTACAACGTTGCTAATCAGCCGTTCCACCTACCTGCGAACTATCTCACAACGACGTCGCACTATGCTCCTTCCATCCAAAACATCCAGAATCCGATCTACGGAATGGCCAACGGGCTTCCAAACAATGTAACCCTCAGTTCCTGGTCACAGGCGGACGTATCCATGCCGCAAAATACCCATTACGGGTTTGCGGGTTCATACGCTGCAACACTACCTTCTCCGGCGGAATTACCGGCCAACAATTATTCTAATCCGAGTACTCTCTTGTACCACCAGGCACCGGCCCATCTCACTCACACGCAGGGGCTCCCGTATGGAACTCCGGCCTGGCCCCATAGTGCTAACTACGGCATTACTACTCATCCATTCCCTACACGTCCAAATATCTGGAATAGTCCCGCCGCCGCGATGCACCAAGATTCGTTCCATGTTACGGATAATGGTCTCGCTTGTGGTTCTACCACTCTTGTCCGTCCAGAACAGCCAAGTTTTATCCCCATTTCCGGTTGGTCGGTCCCACGTTACGTCCCATACACTCTGCCAAATTGGATTGGACCCCCTTCAAACGTTGCCTCACCTAGCAAATCAGAAGCTCCGAGTAGCGACAGTGAACCGGACAGTCCATGTGGCGAGGCACAAAACAATGTTGGACCCGGTAATGGTTTAGCTTGTGGTTCTACCACTCTTGTCCGTCCAGAACAGCCAAATTTTATCCCCATTTCCGGTTGGTCGGTCCCACGTTACGTCCCATACACTCTGCCCAATTGGATTGGACCCCCTTCAAACGTCGCTTCACCTAGCAAATCAGAAGCTCCGAGTAGCGACGGTGAGCCGGAGAGTCCATGTGGCGAGGCACAGAACAATGTTGGACCCGCCGTGTCTCGCGCTCTCGAACGAGTGCCAATCTCAACAGTCAACGTGCAGGATGATTGTTTCAATGATAGCATGTCCTCAGAATCGCGGTCTCATGCGGGACCTCCGTACAGCAATGACATTGACAATGAGGAAGATGACTTGTACAGTGATTTTCCAACCGATATTGGACAGGCTCCACCCCCCGCAACGGAACAGGTTCCCACAACCTCGGTGGTTCCGCAAGACAGTTGCGCCGCTTTGTCGCTCACAGATGCTGCTTGTCATAACTCGCCTGCTGAAGCCCCTGATGCCCATGACGATCTAGATGTGGTTTGCGATGATCCTCCGAACGACATGGGACACCATGACCCACCCGTCGAAGTGTCAGTTCACGCGACCCAGACACTTTCTTCTCCGGGAAATCATGCAGACTCGAATGAAACCGCAACTCTTCCAACGTCGACGTCTGCCGCGCATTTGGGAGCTTTTCCCCAGCTAGACGGCCTCGAGGCAAACCAAGCTCTAGTAGACCTCTGGTTGGAGCTTGCTTTCGACGAAATCTTCCCAGGGGGGTCTCTGCGCACCGACTTAATTGGGATGACCAATGCTCCCATAGCGGGATTGGATACATCTTTTCTGGACAACTAACTGTCCGGGTCCTCTTTCATCTGCTCCGGTATTATTGTTCTTCTGTCTCGTTTCACTCGATATTTCTATTCACTACACGTCATTGTATATCCCTGCACATCCCACTCATGTGTATCCATAGCCCACTCAATACCTGTCTCGTTTGGAATCATATTCCCGTTAGCATTAGAGTGATCTTATGCTTCTGTCACAGGTGAATGTGATGGTTGCAGGGCGGATACAATAACGGGCGACCAAGGATGAAGATAGGTTGATAGTACCTGCCCATCTTTATCACGTCCACGACCCCAACGCAGCAAGGGTCTAATCCAGACTATCCGACTCATCCACCATGAGCTTATAAACGTAGGCTTCAAGGTTATCCTCGAGCTGAAGTACTCGCGTTGCCCCAATGTCGTGGCACGTCTGGGCTCACTTCGGCTACAATAATCTGACGACAAGCGGACGGGTACACAACATCGGAACTTTCAAATCTGGATGATCACAAATCGTCCGTCGTCGACATCGAACTCGAACTGTGGTTCTGGATTTTATGACGGACAAAGTGTGCTCATCCACTTTGACCAGGACTGTGTCGGGCACCCTCAGCTGCTGCTTTGATCCCCTTCGTTATGTGGACTCCTGCCTCTTCACGAGGTTGTGTAACGAGATGTAAATTAACCACAACGAATGTAAGCGTATACAATGATGACATTGAACGAGCTGTTACTGGCTGCATGGGAAATCAGAAAAGGGGAAAGAAATACGATGAAAGCAGAACTGGAGCCTTGCGTTGAGTAACACAGCAAATCAAAATAAGAAGATTTACCTGGACGACGAAAGGTAACATATACACGGGTGGATTAAGTGTGACTTTAGCATTTGCCTACACGGAGCCGCTCCGTGTAGGTATGCGCTGAAGTCACGCGGAAAGCGTGGTGATGGATATGACCACTAGCATAATCACTAACAGAATTTCGAGACGCAAAAAATACAAGGCAATTCCAGAACAAGGATCGAGCAGGTTGTACTTGCGAGAAGGTCAATGCTGCAGAAACAGAGTGGGCCCGTTCTTATTTCCGAACTTGAATGTGATTACTACTACACAAACTGATGCTTCATGTCATGCATCAGTGAACGTACCAACCGCAGACGTCTCACTGTTGGGTTCGACATCATTAGCTCGATTCTCCAGCGTTCAACTTCATGATGACGCCCAAACCCACTCTCACGTTCACTGCGGCGCAGCAACTCGTCATGGAAGAAAAAGGCAATGTCCGCTATATTTGACACTCGGAAGAAGGTCGGCGAAAGAAACCAGCTTGCACGAAGAGACGGCGAACAACACCATCGCACCATGGGAAGCGGCCACTTAGTGACCTCGTTGATAAGCTATCGCTCCACCGTGACTGCCGTGTTGTTAAAAGCCCGAACTTGATCCAACACGTGCTGAAAGGCTAAGCGTCAAAATTGTCCCCTCTCTCACTGGCTAGGGAGTACCTGTTCACTGACACCTGACGTGAAAGATTCGCAGGGTTTGCACTAGATCGAGGACCCAGAGTTTATGGCTCTCGCAAAATTGATGAGACTGACATGCGCTCCTAGAACATGTCGATTAAACACCTTCGTCATTGTGGCCCAACAATCTTGTGGATGGTAAACCTATGAAGACCGCTGCACCGCCATGAGCGTCATTTGCCCCACGACATTGCTGTACGTGGAGCTTCATATATATTATTCAGGGGTTAATACATTCAACATTTCCCTTTACGCACCTTCCGCCAGCCGACAGTCTTGAAGGCTGCCACAGTGCAAACATGCCAAGTACCACGTCACAGCGGTCTGACAATGATGACCCCCACCCACATCTGGTGATTCAGAAGATTACCGACGGGTACCGCATTCGCACGCTGGCATATCTTCCAGACGGACGAATCGTCATTGGCGCTTGGGACAGGACTGTGAGGATCTTGAATATCGAAGACGGGACACAAGATGGGATACCAATGGAGCATGACGGCGAGCTATACAGCCTCGCCGTAACACAGGATGGCACCAAAATCATCAGCAGCGATATGCGTGGGGTCGTCAAGGTGTGGGATGTCCGGACACGCACATCCACCAGAACTTGGGTTGAGCAACCGCCAAATGGATGCCCTACGATCTCCATTTCACCAAACGATCAACTTCTTGCGGTTGGAGATTGGAGCGTGCTCATCTACGCCATGGAAGACGAATGGTTACTGCACCGAACCATCGAGGTCGGCAAAAAGGTTTGCTGCATGTCATTCTCCCCTGAATGTGACAAATTCGCATGTGGCACCCCTGACGGCATCCGAGTTTACAACCTCAGCGACGGCTCGCTTGTTTTTGATCCAACTCGCCACAAACAACTGACTTGGAGTCTGCTGTGGTCGTTCGACAGCACCAAGCTTTTCTCCGGCTCGCATGACACTGCAATTCGTTGTTGGGATCAGGAGACTGGAGAACAGATTGGACATCCATGGGATGGTCACTCCGACACCATAGACTCTCTTTGCCTTTCTCCAGGTGGATCCATCCTTGCGAGTGCGTCCAACGACCGCACTGTTCGTTTCTGGGACACATCTACCGGTACTCCTATAGGACAACCTCTACGACACGATAGACGGGTGGACGAAATTTGCTTTTCCCCCTCTGGTGAATTCTTGGCGTCAGCGGGGCCAGACGGAACTCTATATTTGTGGAAAGTTCCCACAATGGATCACCGCCTTATACCCTTGCGCAGCACGATCTCGCACTTGATGGATCGGTTTGAGCCCGAGTATGTCTTTCCGTTAATGTGTTGTGACCATCTGAGCAACTTTTGTCAGCCTCAATTTTTCCCCTCCACCTGATCTGACACCATATATATTCCGCAAAAACGATCGATATATCGCTGGAGGTGGTTTTGGCGATGTCTACCGATGTTGGTATCGTCAAGGTTCGTCCGTAGAGGTTCGATTGTCTAAGGCTTATTCTGGTTACTCGTAGTTGATCTCTAACACAGGTCGCCGTAAAGGCATTTCGATTCAGCTTTGCATTGGATGGAGACATAAGCAACAGATCCCACAAGGTGACTCATAATATACACAAGTAAGGGACGTCAACTAAACTGGTTAAGATGCTTCGTCGGGAACTGGGAATCTGGAGGCGACTCAACCACGAGAATATTGTTCCCTTTCTGGGTATCGCATATGGATTTGGCATGCTTGGCGCAATGTCATTGGTTTCGTTATGGATGCCAAACGGATCTCTCCACTACTTCTTGGAAAGGTATAAGGACAAACTTGACCTCGGCCACCGGCTCCAATTTGTACGTCCACTTAAATTCATACGTCCCACGCCTTATAACTATGTGCAATAGTTACTTGGTATTGCAAGCGGACTTAACTACTGTGAGCCGCCATTTCCATTTCCTTGAGCTTCAACCATTCACATCCTACAGTACATTCATTTTCAATTCCCATCGTCCATGGTGACCTGAATTGTGTACGCCGGGGTAGATTTATTGCTGTATTCCTCTATCTGACCGAAATACAGAACAACGTCCTTGTCGATGAAGACTATAAAGCTCGCTTAGCCGATTTTGGATATGCCTCCGTGGTTGGAAATATTCCCGAAGCATTGACGTATCTCCAGAGGTCCACAGTACGGCCGGGAGCGCTGCGCTGGATGGCCCCGGAGCAGATGGAATCAGAAGAGACATTCACCCGAACAACTAGGAGTGACATCTACTCCTTGGGGTGCATCACCCTGCAGGGGAGTTCACCTCATGAGCGCTTTTTCAACGTGCTGACATTCACGCAGGTGTTGTCCGGCAAGCAACCATGGGCAGAGGTCCGGGAAGACATGGCCGTCGTCTTGCGTATGGCAAAGGGCCACAAGCCAGACCGGCCAGTGTCTGATACGTTGCAAGACTTGCACTGGGACTTGATTCAACAGTGCTGGTCCTCGGCAGAGAAGCGCCCAGTTGCGGAAGCGATCATTTCGTCCATCGAGCGGTTCTTGCGCCATTGTCCGCCTCCTTTACCTCTTCGCGACGTCCTCGCCCCGCGATCAAGTCGCGCAGATTCGCTTCTAGAAACTACGGCGTTTCCTATCACCCAAGCCAATGCCACAAATGATTCAGGGATGGATACCAACGTCATTGACAAGCACGCTCAGAAAAGGTACACATCTTACATGGTCTGTTGGGACAAGTTCGTTGATGCGCTGATTCACCAAGGTCACATGATACCCTCTCTGAAACCGAAGGGTGAGCAGCATTGGATCCCATGGTTTTCGGCTGTGTCGAATCCAAACGGAATACGACCGTCTAATCTCTTTATTCCAAGCAGGACCGCGGAAAAAGTGGTCATTTCACGACTGTCCCCGCCGTCAAAAGGTAACCGTGCTGTTTCTCAGTCTATATATATATATTGTTGACGTTACCAGCTCCAGATGCACTCCGTGAGTCCCTTGGGCGCGCATGCAAGGATGAACTCAATGTGACTTCAGTGAATGCGGAACGACCTCGTAAGAGGCGGCAAGTCAGGTTCGTGTCTCCGTCGGGTGACGATTAGGGGTTCACTTGTTTGGAGACTGGCACGAGAAACGGAATGCGTCAATGGACCATGTGTATTTTCCAGGGTTCAACTGGCCACATTTAGTACTACGTCGGTGGCTTCGGCCCTAACATAACTTGGATGCGTCGAAGGCGTTCGTCGTTTCGTTACTATGTCCAGGCATGCATGAGCACTCACAGCTTGGCAAGCGCTCAGGCTGTACTGAGCAACCAGTTATATTTAACCTGTCAGGCTGCGGTGGATGCTGGTTCGTCATAAGCTCTCATCACGCAGCTCACCAACTTGACGACAAACCTGAAGCCGTACCGTGACCAGAGCACGTTTGTCTAGCATACACCACAGATGCCCAACAACCGTCTTCCACCACATTCGATGACTTTGACGACCACTGGTAACCGTTGTATCCGCGCGCTGGCGTTCCTCCCAGATGGACGAGTTGTCATCGGCACAGCGGGCGGAACTGTGTCGGTCTTTGACATCGAAGATGAAACACCTGATGAGCTACCAATCCCGCACGAGGACGCGATACAGCAGCTTGCTGTGACACAAGATGGTACGATGATCATCAGCAGTGATGTGGGTGGGGTCGTAAATGTGTGGGACGTCGCGTCGCACACACTGGTCAAACAATGGGCTCAACCACATCGTGCAACCGCCCTTTCGCCTAACGGACGGCTTCTTGCAGTTGGGCTCTCGACGGTGTACATTTTCGCCATAGAAGATGAATGGCAGGTCAGCCAGATCATCGATGTCGCCGATGAGGTTGTGTGCATGTCGTTCTCTCCTGACAGCAACAAGCTCGCGTACAGCGCCACCCGCGACAGGATCCACGTGTACGATCTCACCAGTGGCTCACTCGTCTTTGGTGTCATATACTCTGGCCATCAGCAATGCATGTCCAGTCTTCTCTGGTCGCCCTGTGGTTTCAAGCTCTTTTCTTGTTCACGCGGAACCATTTACTGGTGGAATTATGAAGCGGGAGAACTCTGTGGATATCCATGGACAGGTCACGCCGGCGCCATAAACTCCCTTTGCCTTTCTCCACACGGGAGCGTCATTGCAAGCGTGTCCAGCGATCATACCGTTCAACTTTGGGACATATTCACTGCCGTCCCGCTTGGACACCCTCTGAAACATGATGGATCCATAGATGCAGTTTGTTTCTCTCCCTCCAGTAAAGTTTTGGCGTCTGGTGGGGATGGAATCCTGAATCTATGGTTTTTCCATCCAGGGGGGTCATACTCGTGGAACGTGTATGTGACATACCCACGTCCGACGAAACCGCTTGGCTTCGAGTACGTACTTTGAGTTCGCGTCATAATCATCTGACCTCATCCTTTTATTCTTAGCCCCGAGTTTCCGCCTCCACCAAACCTTACGCGTCGCATTTCGGGGAAAAAAAATCGATATATTGCTGGAGGAGGTTTCGGTGATGTCTACAGATGTCTGTACTCTGGAAAGGAGGTATGGTCGTCACGTTCGATTCGGGTGTCTGCAGCTCACCCTCTCCACAGGTTGCGGTAAAAGCGTTCCGATTCAGCTTCGCATTAAATGGAGATGCCAACGATAAATCTCAAAAAGTAACATTACCTCTCTACTGCTGACGAATGGCATTACTTACGTCTTCTCGCAGATGCTTCGTCGCGAACTTGGAATTTGGAGGCGACTCGACCACGACAATATAGTCCCTTTCTTGGGTATCGCGTATGGTTTTGGGATGCACGGAGCGATGTCATTGGTCTCGCTTTGGATGCCACATGGGTCTCTTCATCATTTCTTGGAAAAGTATCACGATAGACTCGGCCTCGGTCACCGACTCCAGTTTGTATGTCCACCAAATCCCAAAGCCTTCCAACATCCTGACTTTGTCATGCGACAGCTGCTTGATATCGCGAACGGACTGGACTATTGTGAGCTTCTACCATCGTTTCCCCGTGTCTGAATCACTACCACATGGCACAGTGCATTCTTTTCCAACCCCAGTTATCCATGGTGACCTGAATGGGGTTCGTAAGCGTAGGCTCGTATTCACATTTGTGTTGTCTAACAAAAGCGCAGAACAACGTTCTCATAGATGTACGCTACAGAGCACGGTTGACCGATTTCGGATATGCGTCCTTGGTGGGGAACATTCCTGAAGCACTGACATATCTCCAACGATCCACCACACGACCGGGAGCCCTCCGCTGGATGGCCCCAGAGCAGATCACATCGGAAGAAACATGCAGTCGGACGACAAAGAGTGACATTTACTCCCTTGGTTGTGTTGCCCTTCAGGGAAGTACGCTGACCAAACGTCTTGTTTTACGTGCTGATGTCCATTTATCAGGCAAGCAACCATGGGCAGAGACCCGGGAAGATATGGCCATTGTCCTGCGCTTGGCAAAGGGTGACAAGCCAGACCGTCCAGTGTGTGATACGTTGCAGGACCCGCACTGGGATTTTATTCAGCAGTGCTGGTCGTCCCCAGAGGAGCGACCGCCCGTCAAGGCAATTATCCCATCCATTCGACAGTTCTTGAACTACTGCCAAGTGTCTCTGCCTCTTTTCTATGTGCTGGCATCCCCATCAAGACACATGGACGCATCTATAGTGCTCGCTTTCGATACGACCAAAAGGCACCTTCAAAAAGAAAACCTTTTAACATCACAGTTGGATCTATCTACATCGATGGATCAGGATTGGGTACAGTTCTTGTCGGGCCTCCTCCCTCGAACTCGGAACGGTCGGGCGAATTTGAATAATCAATGATGATGAACATCGTAGCGCATGACGAGGACGATGTAAAGTGTCTCTGAAACTGAAAATGGAATACATAACATCCATGATGCTAAATGCGGCAAGGAATTGTGTTGTACTGTACTTGGCAATCCCGATTGCTATCGCTCTGGAGAACTAGCATGCGAACGCAGACAGAGACCCTTCTCAGGCGCCATCTGGCCTTCCACACCCATGTCGCGGCAAGGCACGCTGGCTTCTAGCCTCGTACTACCAAACGGCGTGAGGAAACCCACACGCACGCCAGTCTGACGTGTCCTCGGGCCTAGACAGCGTCCAACGCTTATCGGTCGTAAAACGACCCAGACCGACGTCCGGAACCCCGACAGTCATTCGACGAATCAGAAAAGGATGCGGAAGACCAGAAGCCGGAAGCAGCGCGTCGGGGGTCCAGCGCACCCGGGCGTCCTCGGAGTCGCGTCGTCTGCAGAAAGAGGGTCGTGCGTGTAGCCACCCATCTCTATGGGACGACCCCCCCGTCCTGCGCTGTGACCACCCCCGGGCCGACCTACGATAGTCGCCGATGCGACCCGACGCAAGGCGTCGTGTCGTGGAGGGCGCGACGCCCCACTTGGTGTCGCGCTGAGACCGGGTCGCACGTCGTGACCCGGTGCAGACCAGCACGGTTGCAGTAGAAGCCCCGGTCTTGCCCGGTGCCTCCCCATCAGCAGTGTCTACTGTACCTCTCGGATGACGGCATCCGAGTTTCGACAGATAGCCAACGTGTGTGGCGCAGCATAGCCGCAGAGCTGCTGCGGAAATGGTATATGCGGGGATACTTCATACAAGTAGTATGTATGATACAGCACGTTCGGTTGGGACGACGACGCACGACGGAAGCTTTTCAGCGTAGGCAATCGAGCACACGTCAAGAATGCTGTCCAGCTCACGCGCGATGGTGCTGGGGTGTTTTGACAAGGTGGAGACGACCGGTCGCGTACCCTCCGCGGTACGGTGCACGAAGACGCTGATAATAATATCCTCGTTCCGTTCCGCAGTGGACCCGCACAGATGCTAGGGACATATGGTTTGTCCTCATCTCATACCGCCCATGTATCTTTGGGACCTGGGCCTGGGCCTTGCCACCGAAAAAGCGTGATCGCGGTGCATGGATCTACGCAGCCGCCGTGTTCTCTCCCTCCTTCCGGGTGTCTATTCTTTCGCTTTCTTTTTCCGCGGTGGCCGTGGTGCGCAAAGTATCCCGCCGACGGAATTCAACACGGGAGCGATGGTTCATTTTTTTCCCCCAGGGCCCGTTGGTGGCTGTGCAGCGGAGAACGCCGCACCTGCTGGTCAGTGCGAGGAGTGCAGGGTAGACGGTTCATGGCATCAATGTGCTCAGACTAGGCCTCTCTTGGATCGTGTACGTGTTGACAGTGGCGCACTAGATCACCCAGCTTCTCGTCCATTCCACGCCTTGTGTTGTGTGACGTGTTTTCGAGCGTTTTGTACTTGCAAGCGGTCGGGTGATTCGTACCGTAGTGACGTACTGTACTAGGCGACCCCCCCGGAGAGACTCGGACGGACGCTGATCCGGGAGAGACGCAAGTTACATTCAGTTTGATCATAGCTATCCTAGCATCCATCTCCACCACATGCCGCCGCTCGGTATCGCGATCGTGACTGGCGCCGCACAGGGCATCGGCCGCGCCATCAGCCTCTGACTCGCTTCGGACGGGTTTGACGTCACCATCAGCGATATCCAGGCCAACAAGACGAACCTCGATGGCCTCGCAACTGAGATTGCAGGCAAAGACCGCCGCACGATGAGTGTTATCGCAGACGTAAGCAACAAAGATGAGGTCCAGGGCATGATCGACCGCGTCGTCGGCGAGCTCGGGGGATTAGACGTGGTGGGTGTCACGAAAGATCCGCAAGCGCCCGACGAACCGGTGACATACAGTAGATGGTCGCAGGGACATGCCGCATGGGCACCTTGCTGTCCAGTACGTGAGCCCGCTCACGTATCAAGGGGGGGAGACTGAGCGGCACAGCGGACCTCGACAATCTGAACGCCAATTTCGCGGTCAACGTCAAGGGCACGTTTCCCTGCTTCAAGCACACCGCCAAGCAGATACGGTCGCGCAGGGCCGGGGTCGTCCGTGCGTCGTACGTCGTGGGGAAGATGCTGCGTCGGCGACAGGACGGGGTGATCTGATCGACCCACGCAGGGCATGTCGGCCAGATCGCGCATACGTCGGCCAAGTGTGCGGTGTGCAATGTGTAGGTGAGTCTCGGCAGGGCGATGCGATTTCTCAAACCTTGTTCTTGTTCTTGTCCATTTTCATTTGGTGATTGCTGTGGGTGTCGTACGTGCCGCATTGTTGCCGCCTTGACAGCCCTCGAACTGGGCCGTCATGGGATCACGGTAAATTCATATGCGCCCGGGGCGATAGCGACCGGGATGTGTAAGTCGAGAATTGAAGAGCTTAATAAGGTGCTCATTAGACAAGGTGAGGAGACTTTGTTGGACGACTTCCGGGTCGGACGAGCTCGGGACGGACTAAGGGCTGATGACACCGTGGAGTGGGCAAAGGAGAGGACGTGGTGTCGTACCTTGTCTCCAGGGATTACAGGTGAGTGAGAATGAATATGGGAAACGATCGCTGATAGGGAGGTGTTGGTTGCAGTATAGTACTCAGTGGTTCACGTGACGACATAGTTAGTTCTCGGTCGATGAGGGCGTCGCATTGTCGTAAACGAACAGGAAGCGATCACGGGAGATGCGGGCGATAGGGCGATGGATCGCAGCAGATGAACGCGGGGAAGAAAAAGGCAAGATCTGGTTGTGATTGTCGGTGAAATGGGGCTGTTCGGTTCGCTTGTCTGACCATTTAAACGGCGTTGTGTGCAACGGAAATGATAATAAAATAAAGGTGGGGTGATGATACCAAATATGGTAATGTAATTGAAGAGATCGCCTGTGTTAGATGGGACAGACATATCGTCCTACGGCGACCTCATGCGTTCATTCTTTTTAATTCCACTCCGCTCTTTCTGGTTTCTCTCCCACCCCCCATGGCTGCTTTCCTCCGCAAGAAAGTGACCGTCTCGAGAAAGAAAGCGCCCTCCCTTCAAGATGCTCCTCCCTCCCTTCCCCCGCTCGTGCTCCATCCGACCCACGTCGATCCAGACTCACAGTCACGTGCACTCCCTCTCCTCCCGCCCGCACTCCCCCTCGTGTCCGACCTCCTCGACGACCACTGGGACCCTTGGGAGGCGCTCGGACCATCCCCGCCCGAGGCTAGCAACGCCCCTGTCGACACCCGTGATGTACCCCCGGTTGCCACGGCACCTCCCCAGGACACCAACAATACGCGCGCTCCCAAACCGAATCTCCCCCCCTCCTCCTGCCCTCCCGCCGTGGTTCGCGGACAAATGCCCCCTCCAGCCAACTTCGACTTCGAGGAATCCTTATCCGCAGCCAACGTGACCTCAGTCGTCAATCAATTTCGTTCATATCCCCCACCCATACGGCATCTCCCTTCTCCCGCTCAGTCTTCCCAACCGCCTCAGATGGCGGTCCATCACCCGCTTTCGTCCACTCCACACCGCCATCCCATATCGCCACAGAAGCCCGGATCGAGTTCCAGTCTTTCTTCCAGTAGTCATCATACCGATGCCACCCGGAGAACCGACGGATCGTGCACAACATCTACCTCGGCCAGCTCCCTCCCCCCCGCTCCTGAGGTGAGTTCCCCCCTCATCAAGTAGTTTTTCATTCCACTCTCCGGCTGCTCCCTCGCCGCGCTGTGGAGCCCGGTTATTATCTCGCCGGCGTTGCCCGCCTTTGTTTGCCTGCCTTTGGTCTCAACCTCGGTTTGTATTAGGTAATTGGCCCAGATGGGCGTCTAGATCCAGTTAGCTCTCGTCTTGTTCGTAATTGATATCAACGGTGACATGATCTGACAAGTTATAAACCACCAGGCGCAACAGAATGCACTCCCCGCCAGCAGGACACGCTCCTCTTCCATCGACAGTTTGGCTCCGCTCGCTTCACTCACCGCCTCGCGTCCCTTTACGACCTTTAACGTCACCTCTCGCCTACACCGTCCTCCCACTGCGCCTTCTGTCCCACCCACCAGCTACACCCAGGCTCCCGCCCGCGCTCCCTCTGCCCAACCCCCCGCCAGGATGCCCATGTTGTTCGACATGCAGCGCTCGGGAAACCCAGATATCCCTGTTCGCAAAGGCCCTCTCATTTTTGCAGCCATGGCCGCCAAGACCGCGCCCTCTAATGGCAACTTGAACACACGCGCTCCTTATCCTTCGCCCCCTGCAGAGTATGCGTCTCTCGACGCGTCCCCTCCCCCGCGACGCAGCAGTCTCACCCCCTCCATACGCAGTCCCCCTCACGTCGACTTGCGATTACCGCATAGCCCACCCTTTCTCGCAAATGAGCTTCCGCTTTTGGGCCGCAAGTCCAGCAAAAGCAGTCTTCGTGCCGCCCTAGAGCGCACTCCTTCCGCTAGGGGCGATGCCGGTTCGGACGCTCGCCCTCGCCTCTTGACAAAGGCACGTCCTACCACCCCTCAAAAGCCAAGTGGCCATAAAGTTATTCCGCACCCGGGTGATCCTTTACTCCTCGATGAAGATCCTTTTGCCCGCGTCGAGGGGGTCAGACTCATGCGTCCCAGGTCCTCCTCGTCTTCCTCTCTCCGCATGAGCGTTTCCGAGGACGGTCATGGCAAAGCGTTTGTACCACCCACGCCAGTCACGCCCGAGGATTACAAACTTGCACGCCAACAACGCAGGGGCCAGTGGTTGGAAAAAGCACCCCCGCCAGTTGTCGCAGAGGTCGCGAAACAGATTTTGGAGGAAGGCGAACAGGACCCACCTCGCGAACCAACTCCTCCTCCGACGTATTTCCCAATTATGGCATTCATGTCCGACGCGAACCTTCTCCCGCTGTTGCTATCATATTTATCCTATTCAGAATGGCTCGCGCTCTACAGCGCGAACAAGCAAGTCCGAGGACTGTTCCAGAACAGCAGAATTCTTCGCGAATTCGTTTTGGAACGTTACCTGAGCACGATTGGCTACTCCAAGTGGACATATGAATGGGCAGAGCCACTCGAATTATCATTGAAGGCACGTTCCTTACCCCTCTATATCCCAGCATCTAGACTGATTCGATCGAACAGGATCTGCACAATTATCTACGAGGCGTGGCGATGCCCGCCCATCAGTACGCCCGGCTTTCCACCGCGTACCTGCAACCCAAAGCAGCGAAGGAGGGTGCCGTTGACACGTCAGACGTGGACATTCTTGCTCTGGCGCAGACCACCCGGGCCTACACGAGGGCAGTGTTGCGTCTACGCGCCCAGGCTGAGTCCGAGGCCAAGTACATCAAGACACTGCATTCGGTCGAGTCGGGTCGAGCCCAGACTTCGCGTCCAGGCACTCGACAGCCAAGCGTTTCGAGCAGGGCCCCCTCCCCGACTTCTTCTCATTCTCACTCGCGTAATCATTCCCGTGGGAAGAACGAGCGTGGCTCATCTTCCTCGTCGTCACTAGCTACGTCGAGATTCAGATCGCCTCTTTATCGACCCGGGCGTGCGCCGGTTTTGCGGGTCTTTGTGCCTTCTCCCGAGGGTGATTGGTTGTCGGATGCGAGCGTCGTGGAGTGCGAAGCGGAACTCAAACGCTCCGGTGTTCTCAAGCTCCTTCAGGTGGGTGACATTGTGTGGGATGTGGCTGTTGGCGATGAAGGCAACCTCGGGCGGTTGATCTGGGACGGAAGCTATCTTGTGGTACGTATTCTCGGATCTTTGATGGTGAGCGCTCCGACGAACGGCATGGCAGGATTTGGACTACAGATACTCCCGCCTCGGTGAACTGTCTCCCTATTTCCACAGTCTGGCGTTTGCTCCGTCCTACTTTCACCGCGTCATTCGTATCGGCGGTTCCTCTACGCACAATCCCCACTGCAATCCCCTCGTCTACGTTGACATTCGTCCGTGGGGACATGAGATCGCAGCCAATCTACAGCTGTTGCAAGACCGGGCGCGGACGGAAACGTAAGTTTTACTTCATTCCTCTTTGATCGGTGCTCACACAGTTGCAGACCACACGGTGCATTGCACGACGTGGTTCGTTGGGTGCACCGCTCTACATTTGTGATTCGACCGCCCGTACCACCGCACCCTGGGCAACGCGCGCGGAATTTGCGCATCCCGATTCCGCACACGGATGGGTTCTTTATCGATCCCGGTTGGTACGGCAAGGTGATACTCGAGTCCGAGGGGACGCACGAAGGACTGGCGGATCTGCAGGCGCGTTGTGGGCCTGGGGTGTTTCCGCCCCGAGCGGAGACGTTGGCGACCAAGATGCGTAACGAAAAGGAAAAGGAGAATAGACGGGTCTGGCGGATCTTGCGGGAAAAGAGGTGCGTGTTCTCATCCCGTGTGGGATCCTTTACTGATTGGAGTAGTCGGCCCGGGGAGATTTGGCTCCGAGCAGTACAGGTCAAGGAACGGATAATGTGATGATTTAGAGGGATGATTTCGAACGCTACGCTCTCTTTCTTTCTTTCTCTTGTCTCTCGTGCACGCCCGCGCCTTCCTTGTGTGTTTCTGATATCGTAGAACGGTTGTAGTTTACTTTACCATTGTATTTCTCTCCTTTATTGATAGTCATTCCTTTGTCTTTTGGCAGATCACGAATATCATGGTTGATTTTCTATCCACGTGACTCGTCACGTCGCGTCTCTTTCACTTTGACTTTCTCCCTCGTTCGCTGCAGCCGGTCTGTACAACGCTCTTCATCATGATGCATGCCTACGTCCTCCTTGCCTGCCTCCCCCTCGTCCTTGGCTCGCTCTATCCTACCCAGCCCGTCCAAGCGACCGTCTGGACCGCCGACCAACCCATGGCCATCACCTGGATCGACGACGGGAGATACCCCACCCTCTCCCAAACCGGCCCGTTCGACATCTGGCTCTGGCGGGACACCCAAGTAAGTGCGCGCGTCCATCCAAGTGGGCGGGACTTGACGCGGGGTGACAGACGCGTCTAGTGCGCCTCGCCAAGGACGTGGATCCGGGCACGAAGCGTGCCCAGGTGGTCGTCCCTGGGGACGTCCTGAACCCAGGGTCCAAGTAGTGAGTCCTGTGTTGTCGTTCTTTGGGGGGCGGTGCCTGCGGCCTTTTGGTGCCTCTGGCTTGGCTTGGCTTTTGCGTGGCTGTGTGGGGGGTTTGAGGGTCGGTGCCTGCAGCTTGGCGCTGCGGGGGCGGGCGACGCGTCCGAGCGTCCCGTGGGACCTCCTCGGAGGCCTACGCAGATCGCGATCACAGGCGGGAGAAGAGAAGGCGGGGGGGCGGTGTACGGACGCGGGGGCGATGCGACCGCCCTATCGCCCGACGCGTCCTGAGATGGGCCCGCACTCGAGAAAGAGGACTGATGTGGTTTTGGCCTGTATAGCACGCTCCGGTTTACGACACGCGCGCCGAGTGCGTGGGTGGTGTATTCGGCTGATTTTGGGATTCTGCCGGCGAACGGGTCGACGGGGGGTGTGGCGCTGGCGACGCCGAATGGGACGACGCTGATGACGACGACGGGGTGGGTGACGAGCACGACGGGCATGACGCCTTTGGGGACGCCGCCGCCTTCTGGGACGGGGCCGAACAATGGAGGGCCGACGGTAGAGCACCGGGTCGCGAATGCGGGGCGGCGGGGGATCGATGTGGAGAAGCTCAAGTTTCGGTTCGTGTTTGTGATTTGGCCGGTCTTGATGGGGATCACGATGGCGTTGTGAGAGGTAGCATAGACTTTTTCTTTCTCCCCCTGGATGTGTATTTTAGACGATGTTTGTCGCATGATAGCGTCGTGATCATATCGATCGACCTGAATTGTAGCTAGACTGGAAAGACCAGGTGCGATACATCGCCTGCATTGGTGGCCAGAGTACTGGGTCACCAACGATGGAGATATACGGGTCCAAAGTGATCAGGGATTTGGGTTTGTCGAGGAGGTACCAGGCCGGAAAGACAGAGTGCCATACATCTATATCGTTAGTGGATTCGTTCAGCTCCTCAAACGAGATAGATTTATGGCACTGATTGAAAACGTCGTCATTACGTAATTATGTTTGCGATTAAAAGAACGAAGTTGCCACCCCCTGACTCACGCCGTTGCATCCGTGGGCTCGCTCTGGACTCTGGACGGGGGAGTCTGTCCATGAAAAACCGGCCAGTCGAGGCTCTGTTCACGCTTGCATTGGGCACGCACTCATTGAATCATAGACCCAGGCTTCAATTCGGACATGACCGTGTGCTGCGCGACGCACAATACGAAAGCAGCAAGCCCTCACGCCGTTCTTACGGCAACGCCATCCATGCCACCTCTGGATTGCTCTTTGGTAGACTAGATAACACCGCAATGGCGTGGCATAAAGGACGTAGCGATTGGGACAGGTCGATCTTCTACAACAGTCGTAGGGGTACCTACTACAGGCTCAAGAGCAAACTAAAGAGGATCAAATGTGGGTTGAAATTGTGCTATGACACCGAATTCTAGCCCATTTTCGTCAAGCGTCGCAACGTATGAGGTGTTGCATACTAGCTTAGGTACACGTGAGATACCAAAGGGAACAGAAAACGACTGCGCTGGACAACGCGCAAAGGTTCAGCAGACCAAAGCCGACTTAACAGTCTGACTCCTATTATGCTATTTCGCAAATGTGTTACGACGTGTCTCGGCCTGGGATCATCCCCACCTCGCGCCAATGCTGCAGCCAGCGCCGCACGTCCGCGATCCCGAGTGAGTCCACGCTCTGCCATACAGCCGACACGGATCCGGAATCATCCGCAAAAGCGGGGACATATTCAAAGATCCGTGGTGGCACGTCAGGGTTCCGTGTTCGTGCCCGATGCATGTGTTGCAACACCGTTAGCCCCGGGTCGTCCATGGAGGACGCACAGCCGGTCGTGTGCACCCGTTCCTCAAGTAGGGTGGTCCATTGCGAGAGAGGAAGGAGTGGTAGGCTGAGTTCCGCGCCGATGGAGCGGAGGAGCGCAAGGGAGGACACGGGGTGCGGATGTGTGACGTGGAGATACGGCGATACGGCATGGCGCATCCCAACGACGGCCCGCGCTGCGATGTGCACCGGCACCCAACGAACCACCTAGACGAAGATATGTGGGCCGACAAGAACGGGGTGGGATGCCGGCGAGAAGGACGTACCTCGTCGACCTCTGGAAGCGCACCGAGTGCGATGCCGAGGTGCACGATCATGGGGAGAAGGGCTTCTTCTCGCCAGCGCCCGTTGACTGCACCACTGAGTGGGCCTACCCGGACGAGGATGGGCCGGAGAGGAGTCTCGGACGCGGCAGCCGCGAGAATCTGTTCGCCTACCCACTTTGACTCGCCATACGTGCTTCCGGCTGCATCGCATGCACTGACCGGTCCCTCGGAGGTGATTGGACCTGCTTCCTTGCTCCCGGAGGTGGATCTGAGCAAGTTTTCTGGTGTGCTTTGAAGTGTGCTGGTAGTGCTCATAAATAAGAGGCGAGGCGGGGTGGGATGGGGACTGGAGAGGGAAAAATCGACTAGGTTTCTGAGCATGCGGAAGCTGCCGTCAAAGATACTGAGGGACAGGTTGTCATCGTATGTGGATAGCCATGCATTATGCACGATGTGGGTCACGGAGGAGAGAAGCTACAAATACCATATCAGTGCGACGAAACTAGCATGCGAAAACAGCCTAGATATACCAGTTCGTACAGCTCTTGAGGTAGACCAAGTTGACTCTGGCCCGCGTCTGCTTCAAGCAGAGTCAATTTTGGATGGCGAGCAAGATCCGGATCTAATCCACACGATTCTAATACGGATGCTTGCTTCTCCACCACAGGACCTGCCCTTGCTTTCCTTCGATTGAGAGCATAAACCTCTATCACTTTGGGGCATAGCAAGAACTGTGCTAGTAAATTCGAACCAAATAGACCCGTCGTTCCAGTGATCAGGACAATGTCACCTCGGGGTCGTGTGTTCGAGCATCGGTGTGCCGGAAAATCAAGGCTGTGGGACCGTGCTATCTTCGTCATCTCGAGGCAGCGCGCTAGGCTGGACTCGGCTCTGCGACGGAATTCTGCCAGGGCAGTGCGCGTTGCGAACGCGGCCAGACTGGCGATAGTGGAATATTGGTAGATGATATCGCCCGAGAGCTTCCGTGTGTCTACCTTCGCCGTGGCCCGAAGAGCATGAAAGAGTATCATGCGGATGCGCGTTGATAGCGGACTGTCAAGACATGTTTAACAACACGGCGAGTAAGTTGAGAGATTTATTTCTACCTGTTTATTCCGTGATCGAAGAAGTCGACGTCATCATCGAGCTTCTTGCCCAACACGGCAACTATAATACCCCGCACATATGCAAGGGAATCCCTGGGGCTCCAGACCTTGGGTGGATTTAATGCCACGTGTGTGGCTCGCCCAAGGGTCTTATAAAGCGCATTAATTTCGCTACTATATTCGGCCAGGGTGTCCCGTCTGTTTACGCGAGAGGCGGAATAAATGAACGGTTTCGCGGGTGCTGCAAAGAGGATCATCTAGGGAAGTTTTGATCGATACATTGAGACATCTCATGAGAAGGCTTTCAAACCTCTTTTTGGATGCGAGCGTGTTGAGGTGCGAACATGTTCACGTACTTGATGGCGGGCCTGGACGTGAGTCTGTGAGATTAAGTTCCTTGAGCGGCACAAATAGTTTTACTGAAGTTTATTTATTGCTACTTCCACTTGGTTTGCATCACTTGTGTCGATCTTGCAACTGTCCTCTAGCTCGATAAGAACGCCCGCGCTATATCTTCCGTGTCCAAACATGATTGCGGAATGCACCATGGGGTGTTCTGTAACAAAATCCTCTGCATCAAGGGTCAAGAACGCTGAGTATACGAGGAGAGAGACGGGGATATACCAAGAAGGGCTGGATTTGTCTTTCGGGTGGTGAGATATAGCGGGAAAGGGGGAGTCCAATGACGTACCACCTCACCCGTGACGTGTAGGAAATGTTCCATACGTAGATCCAGAGGCATTGGAGGTAACGGACGGTGAGAGATCTTAGGTGTCATAAAGAAGTACACGCTCGAATGTCTTTCCAGAAGACGTGGAATGGGAGGGTTGGACAATGGCTATTCGGATGGCCATCTTTCAATATATCCCAACGCCAGCCACATCAGAGGCCTGTGTGCCAGGCCCGCAGATCAACAACTACGAGCGGGTCCAGTGCCACAGGGTTTGATGGGAACCACTGCATCCCGCAACGAAAGCAGTGCATGCTAGATATCATCTCTGCTTGCAGAAATGACATTGATTGGCTCGTATGGCTTGGAAGTAGCGACGCCTGTATGCAACTGGAAGTAATAAAGTATCTTGTCGCTGGTGGAAGCATTTGAAGTTGGAGATATACTACCAAAAAAAGGCATATACCCCTAGCTGGTATATAATCGGTCTTGTAGTCTTTCCACGCAGCTGTATCATGAGTCCAGGACATACATGGGGCGCACACGCAGGGACTCGGAGCGTCTTGCAGATAACATGATGAGTTTAACCCTTGCAGTGCTTCCCGTACATTGATATACGATAATTAATGACATGGGGTTCAGGCAACCACCGTCACGCGTCAACAGTCAACACTCACTGAGTTCTCCCCTTTTGAGGGAACTATGTATCAGGGACTGGTTCTAGAGCCTTGGACTTGTGAAGCACCTTGTGTCACGTGTGCATACCTTGGGGTCGTCAAGTTTAAAAGAAAATGAGAATACGGTGTAAGAGGATGTTGAGGGATGAGCTCTAGTAACCGCGTATTAAGTATATCACTCCCTGACAGGGAGGTTTGATATCGGAGGTGACAAAGTACAAGTTGTTCTGAGCACTAACTGCTGACTAAGTGATGCAGAAGTAGTGATCACGTGACTCATGGATGGACTGCCGGTGGTCCGACTCCGTCCGCAAATTGCTTTCTCATCCCAAAACATGTTCCAGCTGCAAAAAGCCACGCAAAGAGTACGTCTTACTAGTCCGTAGTACACATTTACATTCCTCACAGTCGCACAGCATGTCTCGCGGCGGTTGCGAAATGCCACAGTTCAACTTGCTGCATGGAACGCCCACCGTGGATTAGCCACGTCCGGATCATATGACACCGTGGTTATTGGCGGAGGTAAGCCACCAATTGGATGAATAGCACACATTTTATGGCTGGTGTAGGTCCTGGTGGTTATGTCGCAGCCATCAAGGCTGCCCAACTTGGGTTGAAGGTATGCCGCTCGATGCGTCACTTCCGCTCTCGTACTATGTAATGAATTTCAGACTGCCTGCATTGAGAAGCGTGGTTCGCTTGGTGGAACATGTTTGAACGTCGGATGCATACCGTCAAAGGCCATGCTCAACAATTCACATATTTACCATCAAACAAAGCATGACTTGGAGAAGCGTGGTATTGAAGGTACGTAGTACTCCCGTCGCTCGTGATACGCGGCGTTTATTCGATCGACAACAGTTTCTGGTGTTTCGCTCAACCTGCCTCAGATGTTGAAAGCCAAGGACCAATCAGTCGTCGGGCTTACAAAGGGTATTGAGATGCTTTTCAAGCAAAACAAAGTAGACTATATCAAGGGTACCGGTTCCTTCGTTTCCCCAACTCGTATTGCTGTCCAGCTCCTCGAGGGCGGTGAGACCGAAGTCGAAGCAAAGAACATCATTATCGCTACTGGCTCCGAGGTTACACCATTCCCAGGAGGCGCCATTGAAATAGACGAGAAGCAGATTGTCAGTTCGACGGGTGCACTCGAGCTTCAACAAGTGCCAAATAAGATGGTCGTCATTGGCGGTGGTATCATCGGCTTGGAGATGGGTAGTGTTTGGAGTCGACTCGGCGCTGAGGTTACTGTCGTCGAATTCCTGGGCGGCATTGGTGGTGCTGGTATCGATGAAGAGGTTGCGTGAGTGCAACATTAGTAACTTTGCTCATGCCTTCTGATGGGGTCATACAGAAAACAATTCCAAAAGATTCTGACGAAGCAGGGCATCAAGTTCAAACTCAACACCAAGGTCTTGTCTGCTGACAAAGTTGACGGCAAAGTCGTTGTCAAAACGCAATCTGCCAAAGGCGACAAGGAAGAGACTGTGGGTAACATTGATACCCTTGTCCATGATGAAATTAACGTCCACATAGCTAGATGCTGATGTTGTCTTAGTTTCTGTTGGTCGTCGTCCATACACGGAGGGTCTTAACCTCGAAGCTATTGGTGTCGAGAAGGACAACAAGGGTCGCATCGTCATTGATGATCAATTTAGCACTTCGGTCAAGAATATCAAGTGTATCGGTGACGTGACGTTTGGGCCCATGCTCGCTCACAAGGCTGAGGAAGAGGGCATCGCCGCTGTTGAGTACCTCAAATCCGGCCATGGCCACGTTAACTACAACGGCATTCCTTCTGTCGTGTACACCCACCCCGAGGTTGCCTGGGTAGGGCAGACAGAACAGGACCTTAAAGCCGCTGGTGTTCAATACAATATTGGAAAATTCCCCTTCGCTGCCAATTCCCGAGCCAAGACGAACCTCGACACCGAGGGCTTTGTCAAGTTCATCTCTGAGAAGGAAACTGACAAAATTCTTGGCGTACACATCATCGGTGAGTTTAGTGTTACGTTGCCATGAAATGCGCGCTTAAACATTGTGCAAGGGCCCAACGCTGGCGAGATGATCTCAGAAGCAGTCCTCGCTCTCGAGTACGGTGCAAGTTCGGAAGATATTGCACGTACAACGCACGCCCACGTATGCTTTCTGCTTCCCTTATCCCGTGCAATCCGCTGATGATTTTCGATCCAGCCTACGCTCAGCGAAGCATTCAAGGAGGCCGCCATGTCAGCATACGGAAAGCCAATCCACTTTTAGATGACGTTATATTTTACCACTTGTTTTCTTTTGCATGCAATGTATTGCAACACATTTACAACGCTGTCGTTTTCCTTTGCTGCAACCCCTACCTCGCCTGCACTCATGCTCTATTTCTTTGTGCTAAAGACTGTCTCCTTGAAACCTGCTGTATTTCATTCGTCTGCACCTGGATACACACCTGTAGAGTGCAGGGCCCTTCCAGGTGAGCCTTCGTGGTCTATTATATTACACTAGATCGCCTGTGGGAAGTGTTATAGACCCGCTGACCGTCGCGTATATGGAATGCCTCCACTGACGTCTCCAATCTCTCCCCTAATACCTCACCGCCGTTCTTCCCCTCATTCTCCAGTTCGGCCACCCATTCCGCCAACTCCGTTTGCAGGCAGGCCAGGCTTACCAGTGGACTTATCACGCAGGGGGCAAACTGGACAGGCCGCTGCGCTGTACTATATAAAAGAACCACCCCGACGCGTCGGAGCGCTGCAACCCCTGCTGCGCGCGCATGCGAACCTCCCCGCGAACGACATACAGCCATGATCGTGTCCAAATTGGCAGGTACGGATACCCCGAGAGTTATCTCCCGTAACTCTGGCACCAACGGCCCAACAATGGTCTTTGGCACCTGATCCAGGGGCCAGACTCTCAATTTGCAAACCAGGTCCCCGAGGTCGTTTGATGATAGCGATTCGGGAACGTAGTGAAACGACAGGAGCGAGCTGGAGTGTCTGAGGCAGCGCAAGATGTCAGCATTGGGGAGACTGATGTCTTGGATCGAGAGGTGCTGGAGTGAACAGCCCGAGCGTCCCAAGAGACGCGGAAACTGCCACCCTTCTACTGGTGATGTTTTGGGAGATTCAAAAGAGTCTGGGCTAATCTCCAGCGTTTGCAGTTGGGGTAAGATGAGCGCGTCGATGATATTATTTGATCTTGACTCATATGTACATAATCGGACGCGGAGTGTTCGAAGACGGGGAAGTGTGGTCCTTCTCCAGGTGGCTTCCATGCGTGCATGCAAGGAGCACGTCGTTATGCTTTGACACCAGGCGAGACACCGGTAATGTTCCTCGAACAAGCCATACTCGTAACCAGGTGCAAACTGGAACGAAACTTCTTCTAGTCGGTCCCAGTGAAGCCTTATTTTTGAAAGCAAGTCTTCAGGTCCGGAATATGCAAATGACTTGAGGTTTTTCGCAGATTCCAGGTCCAAGCAGAGTTTATTAGGGAAGTATGGACCGATGATGGAAAGATATTCCAAAGAGCTCAGGTTACACGAGGAAAATGTCAAGCGGGGGAACTCAGCGCGTGAATAGACAAACGAGAGGCGCTTCCAACGATGGGAATACGTCCGAAGTAGATCGACGAGCAGAAGCGAGAGTTTGTCCCGCTTCCCGAGATCGCAACGGGCGTCACAACATGTGAGTGAGATCGGTAACGTGCCCGAGCGTTTCAAGTAGAGGTCGAACACGAGTGTAAACCTCTCCATCCCTTTTGTGTGGTTCCCGAACGAGCCGGGGATAACAAGGTAGATGAATGACCACAGGCGAGGACCGGATAGTGCAATCGCTCTCCAATGGCTGCAGACTTGGGCAAGGCAAAAAGGCCCTTGCGCGGGTAGGGTGACAGAAGTGCGTTCGTCCAAGAGGGCTACATAGAACAGAAAGATATGGTTCAATACCTCGAGAGGGAGGCGTGTCACGGAAGAACAGAGCATCAAGTCGTGTAGTGATTAAGATGCACCTTTTGGTCTATGTGAATCCTGCCATGCAGAAGAATGAACGAAAGCATACCAGATGAGGTCTTAAACAAGCAAAGTCTTAGGGGTCTACTAGTACCGGTGCGTGTGCAGATTCTAAATACACAGCAATAGTGGCAAACAACTTAGTGGCCATTTGATTCAGTTCAAACGTAGCTTTGTTCTGCCACCTATTAAACTGTCAGGTAAGCCCGGGGTTCTACTAGGATTGTGGTAGGTTCTCTGTCGTTAACACGATCTGAGGGCAGCTGATTAGCACACATGCATCAAACACTTCGTATCCCGGAGATCCTTCTTAACATATTTGGATATTACCTCCCTCCTACTACTACCACAACGTCGTCACTTGGAGTTGAGCAACGCATTTATTGTGCCCACCTGGCCGCACTAGCCAGAACATGTAAAGCATTTAGAGAGCCTGCGTTGGATGTTTTGTGGGAGGAGTTATACGACCTTTCGCCTTTGGCGCGGTGTCTCCCTGAAGTATGTCATTTGTCTAATCCTCTGGAGCGTTTCGACGTATGTCCTAGTTTGTGTTGTGTCACAGTGAGCGTTACTAACTTTGAATGTTTTTCCAGCACCCCTGCTACTTGTTAAGCAGACCACTCAAAGAAGCAGAATGGAAGGTTCTTCGAAGCTACACACGCCGCGTCAGGTCCATACATGGTTTCGAATCCACCTATGGGCGCCTCCACGATAAGACCATAAAGGAATTATTTTCTGTGGCTCCCTCCATCGGTTCACTCTTCCCGCACTTGCGATCATTATATTGGCATGAAACGACTGCATTGGATACGCTGCGCATCCTCACCCCTTCGCTGACGTCGCTTTGTTTGGAGTTTCTATGTCCTCCTCGCCTATCCGCGGTGACCATCGATACTTTTGGGGATTGCTGCCCACATATAGAAAAGTTCGAGGTCGATATCCGTTCTGGTGGTTTTCAGGATGCAGCAATATCCCGTCAAGTTTCTCGCTGGCCAAAGCTTCGAGTTGTTCAATGCCCTAGCATTACCTTGAGTTTCGCTGCCATCTTGCAACTGTCCTCCATATCTACCCTGAAGTCGCTGGTGTTCACAGCAGAATTTGATTCTATCCAAGATATTTCACATGTCGGCTCGACGTTGGTCTTCTCGAGCTTGGGAGACCTGACGATCAGTACCGACTCTTTAGATGCGATCTCGCTTCTTTTTTCCTATATCCAACTTCCTGCGATCGAGAATCTTGTTGTCACTACAGGGTACATTTCAAGGCGGGCAATCCAAGCGTACTGGACCGCCTTGCGCGTAGCATGCCCATCCAATTCCCCTACCTCCTTGTACCTGGAGGGTTTCAGAGGACACGAAGTTCTAGCTTCTCCTGGCGGAGAACCGCATCCTCGGCTTGAGGTGGAGGATCTCCGTCCCTGCGCAGCCTTTACTAAGTCCCGCGAATTGTGTATCGACTTTGAATGCTCTGTGAACCTGACAGACTCCGACTTGCTTGAACTCGTATCGCCTCGCCTAGAGAAACTTGTTATCAACAAGAACGGCTGGGAAATTCCAGAAGTTGGTGGTGGTGGAATCACCCTCCACGGAGTGTTACGGCTCCTACGACGCTGTCCATCCCTCTACTATATGTGTCTCGCCATCGACACGCGGACGTTCACCAAGATTCCGGAGGGATGTGATGTATCGTACCCTCCACGAAGGCCACTAGAATTCGACTTTGTGGACTCGTGTATCCTGTCCGAATTTGTGCCTGGCTTGGCGTCGGTGTTTACAGTACTCGGACTGAACCGTTCCATGCTCATGGTTGATGAGGGGCACCGACGTTTTGTCAATTCACCAAAATCTCTACGCCTGTGGAAACGAGTGCTGCGCAGGTTCAACTAAGGCGGCAGTCTGGTCTGCCGTTGAAGATGTAATGCCACGCTTGTTGCCTTCGTTCATGACCGGTTATATAACGAAGTTCGTCCATACTAGATGGGCTGGTCACCAGACTAGCCTACATCACAAATACTGTATGTAGTCGTGGATGCAAAGAGTTTGATAACGCTACCTTTACGTACACTCATGCATGGAAAACAAGACCACTGGCATCTTCAATCTCTCTGCATCTCTCACTACTACGCTACCGTTTTTCGTCTCGTTCGCCATCTCAGACACCCACTGTTCCAGATCTCTCCTTACGCCGACGGCCTCTTCCGGTGGCTTTGTGTGACTGTAACGTGAAACATATGAAACCTCGACCCGCTGGAGCGCTGCTACCTCCGCCGCGCCCGCACGCGAGCCTCCGCGCGAACGAATTGCAGCCATTGCCGTGTCAAAATAGGCCTGCACCGAGGTCCCCAAGGTGATCTCCCGCAACTCTGGCACCAACGGTGCATACGCTCCAGCTGGTAGTTGATCCCTCACTGCGCGAGGAATAACCTTCAAATTGCAAACCACGTCCCTGAAAGTGTTTGGTGATCTGTCATGATGCTGAATGTAGCGGAAAGACGAGAGCTTGGGTGCGAGTTCGAGGCAGCACAAAATTTCGTCGCTGGGGAGCTCGGCATTTTTGATGGAAAGGTGGCGGAGAGTGTCCCCAGATAAATGCAACATTCCTACAAAATCATACCCATCCCGGAGTGGTGGACGGGAAAATGTGGGTTCAAAATCAATATCTAGTGTTTGTAGGCTGGGTAGGACGAGGGCGCGGATGATCTTGTCCCCGTTTGACTCGGCAGAAAGTCGAACGCGAAGTGTTTGCAAACGGTGGAGAATGACAATTGGCCATCGGCGAGTATCTCGATAAACGTTTGATGTACGGGTGCCCAAGGAGCATGTAGTGAGGTTCCGACACAGAGCGAGGCACTCAGCATGTCCGAACGACAAGCACTCGTGCCTATCGTAGTGAGCTGAATATTGGAATGATACCTCCTCTAGTTGTTCCCAACGAATGTTGATTTTTTCAACTAGTGCCCCGCAATATGCAAATGACTTGAGGTTCTTGGCAGAACCCAGGTCCAGATCTCTCGTAAAACTGTCACGGGAAACGTTACTAACAATGTTCAGATGTTCCAAAGAGGACAAGTCGCAGGGTGTGAATGTGAGGAGATGCGGAAAATAAATATGGGGTACGGTGAGCGAGATGTGCGACCAACGACGTGAATGCATTCGAAGCTGATCGACGAGCAGAAACATAAGTTCGTCCATATAACTCAAGGGATTGCGAATATCAGTGAATGCAAGTGAGATTGGCAGTGTACCTGATCGTTCCAGGTGTAGATCGAACAAGAGTTTGACCCTCGGTACGATTCTTACGGGACGATACAAGTCGGGGACATGGAGGTGGACGAATGACCACAGATGTGGATCTGATTCTGCAATCATTCTCCAACGTTTGCAGACTTGGGCAAGACGAAAAGGACCTTGGGCAGGTAAGGTGACGTCGAGGGGTTCATTGCACGAGTACTGAAATATACAGCGCAACACTCGAGAGGGGCACTGTGCCATGAATATCTGGAGTCAGAGTCAGATTAGCAGTAGAAAGAAGAGAGAAAGCCTACAGAAGTGTGGTGATTGAGCTGGTCAACCCCTTGTTTGGTCACGACCGTCACTGGCAGTGACACCAACGCCAACTCCCTTGAAGATATGATCTTCTTGTATTGAAACTTGTCATTAGCATGTCGGCCATTATGGGTTTCTTCAACTCCAAGTTTCCTCCGACAATGAACCCCCGCGACCGTCCTTCAGATCCACTATCTCGTCTCCGTTTTGCTCTTGAAACAATGCCTGGCTCACGCAAATATGTATTCACGCCCGCAACACGCGCAGAAATACTTTCAGAACTCTACGATGCTTTCTGGGGACCGTATGCCCATCTCTTTCTCCCGCTCTCCAACTCCAGTCTCCCAATGCACGCTACGCTTGGCCAAGTTCAAGCAGAACTCGGCTTTGCTGGCGCGGGTTCACAAGACCCGGTAGTTCCAGGGCGTCCTTGTGGTTATATTTTCACCAGGGGAGAAAGCTGTTTCCGGTGCAAGTGAGCATGCCCGCCCTCATACTTTTCTCCCATCACCTCATCCTTTCCCTCAGGGACTGTGCCCTCGATGAAAGCTGTGTCCTTTGCAGCCGCTGTTTCCGTGCGAGCTCCCACAGGGACCACAACGTCAGCTTCTTCATCGCACAACAGTCCGGGGGCTGCTGTGACTGCGGGGATGCTGAAGCCTGGCGTCGCGACATCCACTGTCCTTTCCACCCTCTCCTTCACGACGCCCAACATGTCCTCGATCCTTCTGTCGCCGCAGATACAACCCCACGAGTCCCTCCACGGTCCATCTCCGACGCAGATATCCCTCCTGTTCCTCATTATCCACATCGTGCCGCATTCCCTCCGGAACTCAGAGACAACATGGGTCGCACAATCGGTTATGCTCTTGACTTTCTGCTCGACACCCTCGATTGCTCCCCAGATCAGCCGAGCGTTCCGTCCAATGAAGCTGACCTTCGTCTTTTGCCTACTGCTGACCCCATGCAGAAAGATCAGTATTCGGTCATCATTTGGAACGACGACAAGCACTCATTTGATGAAGTCATTCAACTCATTTGTGATACAACAAACTGTGACCGCAGAGAGGCCACTGCGATGGCACATGCCATCGACGAACATGGACGCGAAATCATTGAAATGAATACCAATGTTCCCCGCCTCCTAGAGATAGCCCAGATCATCTCTAAAATCGAGATTGGGGTCACCATTCGGCGCGCATACGATACTTTTAGAGAACAGGTCGTTGTGGTTATTATCGAGTGGCTCCTCGACCTCACCCGTAGCAGACTCGGGACAGATGCGCTCATCATCCGCGAGATTATTGCGGCGGAGCTGCTCTCTCTTTGGATGTTTTTATATTATGCCCGTCTGAAGGAGATATACACAATAGTGGCAAACGAAGCGTGGGAGACTAAATTTGGGACAAGGAATCTTCAACTAGTTTCTTAGCGAGGAACTCCTGGAGGACCTTCATCGAGAAGTAGATTCGAACTGATGAGGCAGAAGTTTTAATCAATGCCCCAGATAATCGTTGGCTTGGAGAGACAAATCATACTCCAAGATTCGAAGCCTCGGTGTGTTTCCTCGTCTGTATCCGTTGTCCACTCTTGACTACTTGTTGATCCTTTCGCCAGAAGTCCTCGGCCGGAGAAATTATCGCCAGCTACAGAAGGTTACTGGTGCTCGCGTGCTAACTAATCCCAGTGGAATTGGTTTTTGTTGGATGTAAATCAAATCATCTTATCGAACTTAGCGCCTTTATGGGAGAGTATCGCCGCCATGGATAGCTTCTACAATTATTTGAGCGAAAGGGATGGATCAGTCCGCGATTCGGAGGGCAGGCGTTACCCCAAGTTTTGTTCCACCGTCCATCGTCCAGAGTTCGTGAACGGGAAAAATCAAGGATACCATCCGAGGTACCCGTCTCTTTCACAGTCGCACATACCCCACTAACTCCATCCCCAGTTACCTAAGAAGGATATATACATGAACTTGCGAGCAAAGGATGTCCAGTCGAACTTCCCTCCCGAGACCTGATCACATCAGAGATCTCGATTCGCGATTGCACCACTAACGAAAACCTATACACGGCCAACTGCTACGCCTTTTTCATTGCTCGTTTCCGGCACAGATGTGCGACATGTCAGACCCTTCCGAGTCTACTGCCATGAAGGATTTCTTCCAAGGACTGTACACAATCTATAGAGAAGTTCGGATATATTCTGCTTTATTCCTCCCGTGGGCTAATGTCTTGCAGACGCAACTGGATTTCCGACACATCCATCCAGAAACTATAGATGTCTTCTCATGTTCTGCAAGACGATACAGGGGCGTCAAGGACGTCGGTATAGCTACTCAAGTGCTTACGAACCACTTCAATTCAAGTAAGTCTCTCATTTAGTATCGGACGACGCAGAACTAACCGAATAACTTATGGCTCAGGGCTCCTTTCTTAAAATGATTGCTAAACAAGCAAAGTCTCACGGGTATGATTACCTCCTCTTGGCGCCGCATGTCTGTGGCACCCTCGCTCTGCAAGGTAACACTGAACTGGAGGACTGTTCACGCCTCACGCAGCGGGTGCGAACCAGATAATTCAGATCAAACTTCGGGTCATGTCTTTGGAAAAATTTGCATCGAGACTCAGATAGATTCGTTAGGTGAACACTAATTCTTTCGCCCCCATTCGGTTCGAGCCTCAAAACTTCAACTTTGCCTTGTAAGGTAAGTCAGGGATTCCACTAGTATCGTAGGTTACGATTTGAGGGCACCAGATGCACACGAATCGCTTGAAGTTGAACAACGCAGCTACGCATCTAACTAGCAGAAGATGTACATAAACGTCGCTAGTTCCGATATCCGAAACTTGATCGCAGTCCGCATAGGCATGCCCAGGATGGCCCGCGGGACACGATCACGTCTGATTTTCTGTCCACAGAAGCCTATGTCAAAGAGAGAACTGCGTTGGGACCGTGTGCTGCCGTTCCATTCTTTATTTAAATAGGAACAAGCCTGGGTTGCCCGACTCTCAAACTAAAATAATCAACAAGCGTAATTTATTACCTTGAATTTTGTTGCTTTCCAGTGAACTTCTTCCTTCGCAGTCAATCCCAGAATTTGATAGAGTTCAAGCCGGAAGGAGAATTCTCACAGGAGAACATGTGCGATAACTGCCACACGGTTTGATCCCAGGGCCCACATCCCACACGGCGAGGCGAATAATTCCCTTCACTCACATGCTACGCATTTGCGCGACCAACTTGCCAATGTATTCCCCTCGGTTTGGGACGATCAAATTCTCATTGGGATAGTCGGAACTCCTACAACGATTTTCTCTTCCCTCAGTACTTCACATCTCCTTGCCCAGACATTACCCTCTCCTTCTCCCCACCCCATTACCCGACCTCGCTCCCGCCCCCTTCCTTGGACTACGGGCCCTGGCTACTGCTACCACGGTCTCGGTGGGCTCGGACACACCTCTAGATCCAATACTTCCTAGAAAGTATGGCCTGTGGCTTTCTTTCCCATTTGACGACTTACTCTCCTTGCTCTTCAGATCCCTCTCGGGCCGGGTCTAGCTGAGGGGCGATGATAGGGTTACTGGGCGTATCGATTCCCATGATAGGCTCAATCCTGCATACAAGGCACGGACCGCAGTTGGCTAACGGTGTCTGGAGGTGCGTAAATGCTTGTTCTGACTTTTGCTGTGTTTCTCCCTCCTGGACCCGTGTTGCCACTTCAAGGATTCCTCATTCCCCCCTCTGGCACTGACGAAACGTGGGATGATGCTAGGCTGTATACCTTGCTACGTTGAAGGGTACTCGTTCTTGCCAGAGGAAATGACCTGAAGAATATCGCGGTCGTCGTTTTGGCATCCACCCGTTTTCCAGGTCAAGCTGTTGGATGTTGAGTGAGAGAGCCAGAGGTCGGAGGGAGCTATGGGTATGCGGCTTCGTCGTTTGCTGCGTGCCTTCCAACTAAATATCTTTTCACTCAGCTCGCGACTCGGCATCAACATAATCGTATTGGTAATTGTTCTGCAGGCATTTGATCTTGGACAATGACCCACAGTACGACTCTTGTTCGAAGGAGATCCGGCACTCGCTTCATGGCCGGCAAGCCGCAACCTGAAATGCCGGAGAGACTCATTCGCAGCCTGAGACAGCGGCAGTGTATTTCTGGGATCGTCACCAGCCGGAATGCACCTGCGCACGCGCTGAAACGAGCATTGAGCTAGGCCTCAAGGAGGTGCTTTTTTTCTACCACATCAAGTAGAGCGAAAGACGGCGAGGCAGTTCTCACGCACACCATTGTGATTTCCAACACGAGTGAGTAGATGTGGCAAGGCGGCTCAAAGAAATGGTCTACTCGAGAACCCTGTCGATACTTGATCAGTTCGTGGATTCATCTCCCCTCGTCATGTCTAGTTCTCACGCCAACTTGAAATGGGTGCAGGTTGGTTCTAGTTGCTGAGGAGCGAGTAACCCTTGTTCTTCGGCCGCGTGTTTCCTTTGTTTTTTGTTGTGGTTACCGATTGCCAGTTGCAGGAGCTTGGAAAAAGTGGAGAGGCGGTACTATATTGAATATGAAACCAGCCGCTAAGCAAGGGAATTTTTGTGATACGTTGACATGACCCCCAGTCACCTACCTGCCTATCTCCGTGTTCCTTGCTTGTGGCTGGCCGGCTATAGGGACTGTCAATTTGGGAGCACACGCAAATATCGTTATAATTAATCAAAGGGTGCGGACCCTCGTCACTTGGTAAACAGTCGTGACCTATGTTTCCTTCAGCGAGTCCTCTGGATTTCCAGTGACCTTGGAGATGAAAGAGAATATTTCCGTGGCTAGGCCACTGCCATTAATATATATATACATGGTGAGGCTACACAAGGAAGGTGCCTGCAATGTTGCACACCGTAACCTTTGAAGCATGCGCTCACCTGGTATGATAATTAGTTATGACACCATCAGGTATGCCTCTCATCAAATTTAGTCATGCTACCAAAAGCACACCAACAAGTCATACAAAGTGAAGTATCTGCCATGGGAGTGATGTTCAAAGCGTCACAAGGATGAGGGTACAGCCGGAATGCCCCGCACGATGAGCACGATTTGTCGCACCCAATGAGAAGCAATACGCATCATGCTACGGTAGGCCTTTTCTTCTCTGTCAACCACGCGCGAGCGCAGTGTCCAAGTGCCGAGGCTGGCTCTCATGATGGCAAATCGCTTAACAACGTCGTCCATGGTAGGGCGTTTCGAGGGATCCTTCTGGACCATGTCCGCTATCAGAGGTTGCATGAAGTCAAACCCGAGCTTCGACTAGCATTTTGATGAGCCAAACGTTAAGGGAGCGGAGCTGAAAACACACCTCGACGAAATCCTTTCGGATGGTATTACCGATGTAGAAGACATCAGTGGGGAAAGGATCGCAAGGAGCATTAGAATTTTGGAACTCAGGAACCTCTTTGTCAGCTCCCCAGATGGGGACTTCCATAGGCTTGACAACAGAGGCATCATAACGACGCGAGAGACCAAAATCGATCAAGAAGTATTTTGGGGGTCGTTCAGTACGAGTCTTGTAGCGCGCATATCCAGAAACGTCTCGCTTCATCAAAGGACTGGCAGGGTGGAATGCATCAACGTAGAGGTTCTTTGGATCCATCATAATGTTTCTGGACGAACAGTCACTGCGGAAACTGAATCGAATGATACAGTCAAAGTCATTCGTGACAGCACTTACCGGTGAGCCACGCGATGTTGATGCATAAATTGAAGGCCCTGCAAAAGGTCAACGGCTGAATAAAGAGGCGACACAAAGGCGAACCTCAAATAATTGCTGGAAACACTCCACCGCCTCTCCGATGGTATTAAATACAGGCCGTAAATATTCTTGAAGCAGCGGCATGACAATAATTGCCTTATCCGCATCATCAGGAACGGTTAAGACGTCATAAATCGGAACGCAGTGGTTAGCATTCGCAGCCAGCGCCTGAGAGGAGAAATATTGTGCGATATCAATTTCGTGAGGATGATAGGTTTTGTTGACCAGCTTGAGAGTGACATACGCGCCATCCGAAACACGTGTACCGTCGAGGATCCTAGGAGTATGCTGTGAATTTCGATCAGATGAGCAGCAAATCTGGAGTCTGACGCGCATAATACCAGAGCAATGCGACCATCCTCACACAAAATCCAACTCTTCTTTGTATTTTTCCAAGAGGGGGTCCAATGTGGAGCATATCGAGACCGAAGCAGATATCCACATTCGTTCAACCAGTGATAATGTTGGGACCACCACAGTTCGGGTTCAGTAAGCTGGCCGTCTTCATTTTCGGGCATGTCGCCAAAGACAGCACGCTCGAGCTGAGCAAGGGACGACTGCTCTCGACCGACTCCAGTTTCCTTGAGTTTTCCTGGACGCATAGCTATTCGCAAAGCAACAAACCCTCATATGTGTACTAAAAACACGAACAAACACGGACCCATATTCAGACCCCGTGCACCCCCGAATGTCGCGGAGTTCGTATTTAAGCGGTAAGAAAGATGGACCTTGATGCCCTTCTCTGCAAGGGGCTCGCTTTTTCCACACGGTGCCCCCATTTAAAGAAGGGAGATGTCTTATCCAAGGCGATTTGACCTCCCTGATCATGCAATCCGATGACGCCCAACAGGTGTTTCAATTCTTTCCAGGTGACCTTGGGTCCGTCGAAGATTATTTTGACCCGACCGCTCTACCTTCAAAACTCACTTCCAAGGGTTCCTTATATACGGGTGGTTTATATCTCCGAGCCGCTTTGAAGGAAATGAACCAGATTCTTCGCCTGTGTGAGGAGCTGCAAGAAAGCCATCGTGACCTGTTGCGAGCAACGAAAGCGCAGTACGACTAGTGGGTGAACTAGCAAAGTTTTGTTCCGAATAGTAATGCATTCCAATCAGCTTAGATCGCTGGAAGAAAGAACTTCAAATACTTGAGAAACGCCGGTCGATATTTCGGCCCTTTGAACTAGTGGCAATCAGGCGTGCAAAGCGCGAGTTCCGTGAGAGTGCACGAGGACTCTGGAGTTCAACACTGGTACTCTCTTTGTTATTTCTCTTTGATATTGAACTTACAGAGTATGTAGTCAACGTCCGATACATTGAGGAGAGCTTTATTGTCGATTCCCTCTGCGGACGTTGCACCAGTCGAGAGTACGTGTTGATTGTACCAAACTACAGACTTCCTCATTTAGCTAGTGTAGGTGAATCCCTTGAAAAGGACGAGCGCATCAGTGGCATATTGGCTGAGTTGCCGCAACCGGGAGAAATGAGTGCTACTGAAATGCAGGCGGCCCTTGCTGCGACCCAGAGAGTGGCATCCATGCTAGGATCTGGCAGGAATGCCCGTATAGATCTAACCCCTTCAGACAGTCACAATGATTCAAATTCGGGTAAGGAAATGATTTTCTACCCCCTCTGCATGCTGATGCGTCATGTTGATCTTAGGAAGGCAGGGCCTTGATGCATCATCGTCTTCTGGGAATAGTAGTTCGACGTCCAGCCCCAGTTATCTTAATTTCAGCGTCTCTTACAACATCGTCAACAACACAGGCTCCAGCGTTCCCGGATTTACGATCAACAACGGCCCCGAAAGTGGTGGATCAAGCAGCCCCCCATCTTAAACCGTAGTCTCCTCCAAGATTGACTTTCCCCTTGTAGTTTACGAACATTCGTATTGAAATCTTAATAAATTTGTTGTATTAGAAACCATTAGCAGGTGGATGTTTTATCAAACTGTATGCGTAACACCGCGAAACAGATTGTTTGTTCCGCTCAAGATGTGACCGGAAATTCAAGCTTCCCCATGTGGAGGGCAAATAAGTACTCGGGTCAGGTCCTAAGTCTCTGTTATACTTTTCACCACACTGTCATATAAATGAATTGTAACGTGATGAGCTTGAACCTACGATCCACAGGAGAGTATATTAGATCGGACATATAGACTGCAATGTCTATGGCGGGGCTCCTTGTCATGAGACGGGCAACTCGTCGACTGTGAAATAACCCCCGTCGAGTCGTAGGTTGGTCCAGAATCATCTTGGGTCACAGATACGGAGCATGAACAAGCAGCCTGGCATCTATTGCCCGAAGGGCATTCGAAGATGCACATTTGAATTTTCTCGTTGGCTGTGTATGTATAGAGAAGAACAGAGGATCGAGTAACGGAGCAGAACTACCGTAAGTCAGATGCTTCATGGCATAACATCTAGTATCTTCTGAACACCCCACGATCGCTTAGACTAGATGCAGGACGAGCGGAGTGCAGTTGAACAACTCCTCATCCATCGACAAGGCGATACCCATCCGCCTCAAAGACAAGGACAGGTCAGCGCACAAGATGATGCCGCAAATTCTGATTCCTGACAAGGCGCAGGATTGAATCTGAGAACTCCTTGAAGACGTTCTGCACGGCATCACTCGAAGACATGAACCCATTGGTCGACTCAGAATCACTTCCTTGCGTCGTGATCTTGGCTGATCTAACGGACACCCGCTTTCTCTGTGACATCCCCGGAGAAGGTGATCAGTGATCGGTGTCTGCAGATCTATGTTGCAGGTGTTGACACCTCCATCCATCCGTTCCTCAGCAGGTGTCCTGCGCTGATGAAGGCACTTGAAGCTCTCGTCCTCAAGTAAACGATGTCGGAGACAAAGAGGCGATACTCGACATACCTGAGTGCACAGGTGAGGTTTTGGCAACACGCGCGACCGCTGTTCATATGAATGGGAGCACAGTGGGAACAGAAAACCGTGAGGTTGCCGTCTCCAGAATGTCTTGAACGTTGAAATCTTAGTAGTGTCGTGTACAATTGATATGATTGATTCTCCCAATCTGCGTAAGTCAGGCCGTCTTGGAGTTACAATATTCAGCTCGAACTTCGGCCACGTCCTCAATTGGACAGCTTACTCGTCACGTGAACGACTATTTCTTCCGTCCGTTCCAAGTCCGTTCGATTCAAACTTCAACTTTGTTCTGCCACCAATTAAACTGTAAGGTAAGTCAGGTGTTCCAAGGCTAGTGTCGTGGCAGGTTCACTGGTTACAATTGGAAGGTAGCAGATTGGCACACATGCATCCAACACTTTGTATCCCGGAGATCCTTCTTAACATATTTGGATATTTCCTTCCTACTACAACGTCGTTAACGCTGTCACTTGGAGTTGAGCAACGCAGTTGTTGTGCCCATCTGGCTGCACTAGCCAGAACGTGTAAAGTGTTTAGAGAGCCTGCGTTGGATGTTTTGTGGGAGGAGCTATACGACCTTTCGCCATTGGCACGGTGTCTCCCTGAAGCATGCCATTTGTACAATCCTCCGGGGCCATATCATTCAATTTTCCACGTGTGTCCTAGTTTGTATTGTGTCATGAGCGTTACTAACTTTAAAAAAATTTCCAGCAGCCCTGCTACTCGTTGAGTAGACCACTGAAAGAAGCAGAATGGAAGATTCTTCGAAGCTACACGCGCCGCGTCCGGTCCATACAAGGTTTCGAATCCACCTATGGATACCTCCACGATAAGACCATAAAGCAATTGTTTTCCGTGGCCCCCTTCATCGGTTCACTCTTCCCGCACTTGCGATCATTATATTGGCATGAAAAAACTGCATTGGATACCCCGCGCATCCTCGTCCCGTCGCTGACTTCGCTTCGTCTGAAGTTTCTACGTCCCCCCCGCTTGTCCGTGGAGACCATCGATACTTTTGGGGATTGCTGCCCGCATATAGAGAAGTTGGTAGTCGATATGCCTTCCAGTAGTTTTGAGGATGCAGCAGTATCCCGTCAAGTTTCCCGCTGGCCAAAGCTTCGAGTTGTGCAATGCCCTAGCATCATCTTGAGCCTCGATGCCATCTTGCAACTGTCCTCCATATCTACCCTGAGGTCGCTGGTATTCACAGCAGAATCTGATTCTATCCAAGATATTTCACATGTCGGCTCGACGTTGGTCTTCTCGAGCTTGGGAGACCTGACGATCACCACCAACTCTTTGGATGCGATCTCGCTTCTTTTTTCCCATATCCGACTTCCTGCTATCGAGAATCTTGTTGTCACTACAGGGTACATTTCAAGACGGGCAATCCAAGCGTACTGGACTGCCTTGCGCGAAGCATGCCCGTTCAATTTCCCTACCTCCTTGTACCTTGGGGGTTTCAGGGGATATGAGCTTTCAGCTTCTCCTGGCGGAGAACCGCACCCTCGGCTGGAGCTGGAAGATCTTCGTCCTTGTGCAGCCTTTACCGGGCTCCGCGAATTGTGTATCAACTTCGAATGCTCTGTGAACCTGACAGACTCCGACTTGCTTGAACTCGTATCGCCTCGCCTAGAGAAACTTATCATCAGCAAGGACGGCTGGGAAATTCTAGAAGGTGGTGGTGGTGGTGGAATCACTCTCTGCGGACTATTACGGCTCCTACGACGCTGTCCACATCTCTACTACATGTGTCTCGCCATCGACACGCGGACGTTTACCAAGATTCCGGAGGGATGTTATGTATCGTTCCCTCCACGAAGGCCGCTGGAATTCGACTTTGTGGACTCATGTATCCTGCCCGAGTTTATTCCTGGCTTGGTGTCGGTGTTTACATTCCTCGGTCTGAACCGTTCCATGCTTATGGTTGATGAGGGGCACCGACGTTTTGTCAATTCACCAAAATCTCTACGCCTGTGGAAACGAGTGCTGCGTAGGCTAAGGCACCAGTCTGATTTGCCGTTGGAGATGTAATGCCACGCTCAACCACGCTTGTTGCCTTCGTTCATGTCTGGTTATACAACGGAGTGCGTCCGTAGATGGACTGGTCACCAGACTAACCTACACCCTAAGTAATCGTGGATGCAAAGAGTTTTGATAACGCTAAGTAGATCCCTTTACTTACACACATGCACGGAAAAGAAGACCACTGGCATCCTCAATCTCTCTGCATCTCTCACTACTGTGCGCACGCGAGCCTCCGCGCGAACGAATTGCGGCCATTGCCGTGTCGAAATAGGCCTCCACCGACGTCCCCAAGGTGATCTCCCGCAACTCTGGCACCAACGGTGCATACGCTCCAGCTGGTAGTTGATCCCTCAGTGCGCGAGGAATAACCTTCAAATTGTAAACCACGTCCCCGAAAGTGTTTGGTGATCGGTTACGATGCTGAATGTACAGTGAGCGAGATGCGCGACCAACGACGTGAATGCATTCGAAGTTGATCGACGAGCAGAAACATAAGTTCGTCCATATAACTCAAGGGATTGCGAATATCAGTGAATGCAAGTGAGATTGGCAGTGTACCTGATCGTTCCAAGTGTAGGTCGAACAAGAGTTTGACCCTCGGTACGATTCTTACGGGACGATACAAGTCGGGGACATGGAGGTGGATGAATGACCACAGATGAGGATCTGATTCTGCAATCATTCTCCAACGTTTGCAGACTTGGGCAAGGCGAAAAGGACCTTGGGCAGGTGAGGTGACGATGAGGGGTTCATTGCACGAGTACTGGAATATACAGCGCAACACTCGAGAGGGGCACTGTGCCATGAACATCTGGAGTCAGAGTCAGATTAGCAGTAGAAAGAAGAGAGAAAGCCTACAGAAGTGTGGTGATTGAGCTGGTCAACCCCTTGTTTGGTCACGACCGTCACTGGCAGTGACACCAACGCCGACTCCCTTGAAGATATGATCTTCTTGTATTGAAACTTGCCATCAGCATGTCGGCCATTATGGGTTTCTTCAACTCCAAGTTTCCTCCGACAATGAACCCCCGCGACCGTCCTTCAGATCCATTATCTCGTCTCCGTTTTGCCCTTGAAACAATGCCTGGCTCACGCAAATATGTATTCACGCCCGCAACACGCGCAGAAATACTTTCAGAACTCTACGATGCTTTCTGGGGACCGTATGCCCATCTCTTTCTCCCGCTCTCCAACTCCAGTCTCCCGATGCACGCTACTCTTGGCCAAGTTCAAGCAGAACTCGGCTTTGCTGGCGCGGGTTCACAAGACCCGGTAGTTCCAGGGCGTCCTTGCGGTTATATCTTCACCAAGGGAGAGAGCTGTTTCCGGTGCAAGTGAGCATCCCCGCCCTCGTCCTTTTCTCCCTTCACCTCATCCTTTCCCTCAGGGACTGTGCCCTCGATGAAAGCTGTGTCCTTTGCAGCCGCTGTTTCCGTGCGAGCTCCCACAGGGACCACAACGTCAGCTTCTTCATCGCACAACAGTCCGGGGGCTGCTGTGACTGCGGGGATGCTGAAGCCTGGCGTCGCGACATCCACTGTCCTTTCCACCCTCTCCTTCACGACGCCCAACATGTCCTCGATCCTTCTGTCGCCGCAGATACAACCCCACGAGTCCCTCCACGGTCCATCTCCGACGCAGATATCCCTCCTGTTCCTCATTATCCACATCGTGCCGCATTCCCTCCGGAACTCAGAGACAACATGGGTCGCACAATCGGTTATGCTCTTGACTTTCTGCTCGACACCCTCGATTGCTCCCCAGATCAGCCAAGCGTTCCGTCCAATGAAGCTGACCTTCGTCTTTTGCCTACTGCCGACCCCATGCAGAAAGATCAGTATTCGGTCATCATTTGGAACGACGACAAGCACTCATTTGATGAAGTCATTCAACTCATTTGTGATACAACAAACTGTGACCGCAGAGAGGCCACTGCGATGGCACATGCCATCGACGAACATGGACGCGAAATCATTGAAATGAATACCAATGTTCCCCGCCTCCTAGAGATAGCCCAGATCATCTCTAAAATCGAGATTGGGGTCACCATTCGGCGCGCATACGATACTTTTAGAGAACAGGTCGTTGTGGTTATTATCGAGTGGCTCCTCGACCTCACCCGTAGCAGACTCGGGACAGATGCGCTCATCATCCGCGAGGTTATCGCGACGGAGCTGCTCTCCCCTAGGCATCGTGAAGGCAACAATCCTCACCGTCCGGTGCCACCCCACATACCTAACCTCGCCGAGGAGTTTCCTGATGCGTGTAGGATCGACTGGATGTTTTTATACCATGCCCGTCTCTGGAAGAAGCCGCGCATCAGTCTGAAGGAGATATATGCTTCCGTCCTTATACTCTCTCACCCTCATAAACTCGCTATAGGTTCGCTTTCCCCAGTACGATATTGCATTCTCAGAAAACTAAAGTTGACCCTTAGGGAGCCACTTTGCAGCTGTATATCCTCGTATCGTGGACGCTTATCTCTTGGTAGATAGAGAAGCAGAAACCTCCATCAAATACTTTGCTCTCCAGCTCTTCACGGTTCCATCTGTCGCCAGCCATATCGTGCGGTGCCACGATCTTGTCACACGCCTTCTCGACATCATCATCAACTTTTTTACAAACCAAATCGTGGACAAACGTATTCTCAGCGCTCCCGGAAATGCCCCCGAAGTCGAGCTGGATGTGGATAGTTTCCCCTTCAAGTCCAAGCGATTCATGCCGATCTTCAGTGACCTTCGCTACCTTTGTCACAATGAACCCGTCCAACAGCTCATCGCCAGGAATCCCGCATTTATCCGCAAGTTCGCCAAGGTGTGCCAGCTCTTCATGTGCGTCCATCCAAACAAACGCGCAGCTACAAATCATGTCGAGTACGAAACGGATGCTTGGATAAGTGTTTTCAATGTTACGCTCTCACTGTCGCGTGTTATCAAAGTGTACGGAGAGGCTTTCAGTTGGGCGACGCCTTCGCAACTTGTCAACGCCATTTCCAGTGTCGTAGGGGACATTCTTTCGGTATGCACGTTGGAAAACGACAAGCTCGACAAGAACAAGTTCTCAAAGCCAGCATACCACGATGTTCTCTTCGGTGATGTCGAATACACACTCGTGGATTTTGACGTCTTGGATGGTTGGGTCAGTTTCCATAATCCATTACATTGGCTCTTGGCAGAGCTATTGAAAAACGTCGATATTCTTTCGGAAGAGTCACTCAATCGTGTCGGGATGACAAGCGTGCGAGATCTGTTTATGCGGATCGCGTCGGAAGATGCTATTCTCACCCTGATCGATTTCCCCTTGCGAGGTAAGCCTTACAATGACCTCTTTTCACCGCTTGGTTCAGCTTGTTTGTAGTGCTCGCAATGGTCGCTCAGATCCGCTCTGGACTATGGGTACGCAACGGCTTTCCGATACGCGGCCAATTGTTGCATTACCGCGATTTCACGCTGCGCGAGCTGTGCTATGACCAGGATTTATTCATCCTCCAAGCATCCCTCCTCGTCCTCGACCCAAACACGGTCATCGTGAGCATCCTCGATCGCTTCAAGCTCCTGCAATTCTTCCACGGTGCGGTGATACATCCAACCTACGAAGGCGTTCAACTGTCAAGCATGGTCGAGGAAGTACTGTATGTCATTATCACCCTCTTAACTGAAAAGGGGAATGCCACCAAGTTGCCCCTTCCGGACGCTGTTCGGCGCGAGATCATTCACGCGCTTGCACCGGGCCCATGCTCTTATACCGACCTCGTGAAACGCGTTGCTGAGCGCATGGCAGACGATGTCTGCTTCGAGCACGTCCTCAGACAAGTCGCCAACTTTAGATCACCAGGAGCCACCGCCGATACGGGCACGTACGAGCTCAAGGATGCTCTCTACGATGAAGTGAATCCATTTTACTACCACTATGCTCGAAACAGACGTGAGGAGGTCGAAGCGGTACTAAAGGCGCGATTGAAGAAGAAGACAGGTGACCCGGACCCTGTTATCGTACCGAAAGCGATCGGCATCGATGCGGGACCGTTTTCGATCTTACCATCCCTGTTGGAGTCGGAGGCGCTGCTCCAAGTGATGTTCTATGCCATTTACAATATCGTCGTGTTGACGGACGCAGCTGGGACGGCACCACCGTCTGCGGAAGCGATTCTGGATCAGGCATTCCACATCGTCACGATCGCGCTCGTGGAGCGTCCGTCGGTTTTTAGCCATTTGTCGGCACTCAAGGTCTTTGAGGATGGCAAGAATCTGATCGACGTTATTTGTGCGATGGAGAATGTCGAGCACTTCAAGCCTTACACCGCTCGAGCGGCGTGGATTCTACAGGAGATGTCCAAGTTCGTGCCAGAGGAGGTACGGGCGCGTCGCAAGGTTATCACGATTGTGGAACCTGGCTTGGACGCAGAAACGCTCAAGAAGCGCGCGGCAAAGGCGCGTCAGGAGGCGATCATGGCGCAGATGAAGGCGCAGCAAGCGAGCTTCGCTATCAACTTTGAAGACGTGGACGAAGACGAAGACGAAGAGATGGAGGAGACGCCAGAGGAGGTAGTGCAATATGGCTCGTGTATTGTGTGTCAGGAAGACCTCAGCGATTCGAAGCCGTGGGGTACGCTTGGGCTCATCCAGCCCAGTCGCTTGCTCCGGAAACACCCCGATAGCCACGGAGCATATCTCAATGAATTGATGGCGATGTCGCCCTCGCTCGATCGCCGTACCAATCACCCCTTACCTCCGTCGACGTTCCCGCCTGTGGACGTGGACTATCACGAAGACGTCACGCAGTTTGGGCCCAACTTTGATGGATTCCCGGCGCAACATACCCGATTCGGGTTGCATAGCTCCATGTGCGGCCACATGATGCACATGGAATGTTTCCAAGTGTATAACACTTCCATTCGCCAGCAACATCGTTCGCATGCAACACGGAACCACCCGGAGAACATTCTTCGCAAGGAATACATCTGCCCACTATGCAAGAGCCTCGGCAATATTATTCTTCCTATCTCACGGCCGTCGATGCTCCCTGCGACAAACGTTCCATTCCCCGACTGGATTCGCGCGGTGGGGATTTCGATCCTCAAGTCCAAACCTGATACCGTGATGGACTCGCTGCAATTCAGGAATGGCACGGGCGAGTTTGTATTTTGGAGCGCACAAGATCCCAACTACGGTGTACAGATTCGACGGGGGGACAACTTTGAGACGTACAGGATGCTGGACAGCGTGATGAACGTCGCCAAGATCGTGTCACAGCAAACGCGCCACCTGCGAGAGCGACCGGAGCCTGACCCTGGCGAGAGAGGGTCAGGGATCTATCTGCCAGAGGAGTTGATTGGATACACAATTGCCTCGATCGAGGTGGCAGCACGCGGAACAGGTCTCCCTGGGGGTGGGAATGTCGCGGACGGCTTGACAGAAACGCAGGTGCGAATGATACGATCCTTGTTTGGCTGTTTGGCTTCGCTAGCCAAGGTTGAGCTCGAAGGACGACCGGACGGAGGAAAGGAGGCTGTTAAGCAGGCCATTATCAAGCGTTTGTTGCCGGAATGGAGCAGGACCTCTCTGACGTCATACTCGTATCCACTGCTCCTTCGGGATCCCTTCACGGTGCTCGTTGAGACGGCGGCCGTCGCTCCTGAGATGCTCCAGCACGTTCTCGTACTGTGTTACTATGCATGCCTCGCGCGTACTGTCATCGGGATGGTCTATGTTCTGAACAAGGCACGTATTTGCAGCTCCGTTCAGGCCGTGTCGCGCAGCCATGCAAATTTGTTTGGCGACGTGCGGATGTTCTTCATGTCCGTTGTCCGACACTCGCCCGTGTTTGAACACACGGCTACGCTCGTGTTGGAAATGTTTGGCGAGGCTCGGATCGAAAAGCTCTTGTATGCATTCACGTTACCTTTCCTTCGACGTGCGGCCATCCTCTGTCGTTCCGTCCTCCCGAATGCGTTCGCGACGCCGCTGTCGGGTAGTGTGGACGACAACGAATACCGACGTCTTCTCACGCTCTTGCGTATCCCCCCGTTATCGGACCTGCCCAACCAAGACACGCTGCAGAACGCGCTCTCTGGATGGTGCGCGCACTATGGGCATTCTCATGCGGCGTCGCAGCTCAATTGTGGCGTCGTCCTGGACTACTCGGCCGTGTACCGCTTGGCGCGCCTTCCGATTGTGCTGGACAATTTGTTCAGCGGGCGGGACAAGATGATGCGGTGTGCTCGGTGCAATACTGTACCGACCGACGCGGCCATCTGTCTGATATGCGGCGCGACATGCTGTATGCTCAGTCATTGTTGCATGGACATTGAATCCAACGGGCGGGGGGAGTGTAACATGCACACACGAGAGTACGTCGTTCTACTTTACTTTTGGGCGTTTTGCGAATGCGTGCGGTGACCTCTCTTTTGTAGGTGTGGTGGTGCGATTGGGTTGTATTTCATTGTCAAACGGTGTTCGCTGTTGTACTTGTACGCCAACAACGGGTCCTTTGCGCAGTCTCCGTACCTGGACATACACGGGGAAGTGGACATATCGATGCGGTGGGTTCTTCCTGATTGAATCGGCGTCTGGTCGGGGCACTAAACGTCGAGTTGTGTCAGACGGGGACGAAGACAGTACATTCACAACCCTCGGTGGGAGGAAATACGAAAGACGTGGCTCACCCATGGCATCCCGACGGCAGTCGCACGCAAGTTAGAGAGCACAGTAGATAGTGGCGGATGGGAGATGCTGTGAACGTTAGATTTTAGTTCCTTGTTTGAATTCCTCAAATATCATGTATTTGTCTTTCAAAACGATGTTTGGAATGAACACTTTTTGATCAAGGCGTCTCCAGGGAAGAAATGCCCTGAGCTCTCGAGCATGCTCACTGCATTCTAATACGTTCCCTGGGGCACAGAATGTTTTCGGTCAAGTGCTGAAAGGGGATCGGCGGTGTTGCAGGAGATCACAGTGGGAACGACAGTACTGTAGGGCAGGCTATCTGGCCACAGCTGTATTTCATTCCCGTGGAGGCTCGCGTGGCGGGGGTTGCAACACTGAGGTTGTACTACCTATATAATTCTCTCGAGGCAAGGGTCATCGAGGAACTTGGCGGAATGGGTCTTCTGAGATAGAGAAAGAGAAGGTCGGGTCGAAGAAGTTTCTTCGTACGTCTTCTAACTTGCAGGGCCATGGTAACCCAGCGCTCCAGCGCTAGATCACAGACGTCTTGGTCGCCGTCTACGCGCATTTCCCATCGTACTCAACGTCCACAAAGCCAACGAACCTCATTGAACCCCATTACCATACTTATACAAATAGGATAGCTAGAGAGAAGAAAAACCAACCATGCGTGTAAAATGAGTATATGGGGGTCATTCGTTCGTCATTCATTCATCATGTCACAAAAGTGCTCTTGCATGTGTCTTTCGAGATCCTAAAGCGCCGTCGCTCAACGACCCGCACGTGTTCAAAACTGAGCAAGGCATACCTCTTTGGCGTCAAAGACGTGCTGGCATTGATCCCGCCATTGCGGACGCCACATGCAGGGAAACAGCACAGGCTCGTCCACACCGTCCGACGAATGGGACGTAGAATCTGGCAAAATCTCCATGTCGTTTGGGTCTAAATTTTCGGGATCGAGCACCATCGGTGGAGCGGGCGCGGGCTGCGACGTGTCTTGGGTGTCGTCGGTCGTCTCTGTCAGTTTAGTTAGCTTCGCCTTGAGTGATCCCCTCTCCTTTTTGAGCGCAAAGATCTTGAGATATAGCTTGTGCTGAAGGGTAACGCTCCGCTGTTGGGCACGACCGAACTTGCGGACTTCGGCCTCGAGGGACTTGTTTTCGGCTGCGAGTCGGCCACAACGATCTCCAAGTTCGGGCGCTTGTGCAGCTCGTAGCCGAACTTCGTCATTGGTCCGTCTGTCCTTTTCTTGCAGGAGCTCCGCTAGCGCTTTCCAGCGGCCTACGTCAACATGTAGAGCTTTGAAACGACCCTTGAAGGTGCTTGTGAGCATAGCAACTACCGGCTGCCTGGGAGATGAATACCTCGTAAAACGCCTTGATCGTCGCGACACCTTCTCGCGCCTGACCCTCAGCGATTTTTGTCCTCTTCTCAAGCTCCTCGTTCTCTTCGCGAATCGAGGTAACGAACTCAGACGCTTGCGTATATTGCTCACGAAAGAAGTCTCTGTCCTTCTCAGCAGAGGCCTTGACAGACGTGAGCGATTCCACGGAGGCGGTGAGTTCGTCGACGGAACGCGACGAGGCCTCTTGCGTTTCTTGCAGCGCAGCGCATTCAACCTCCCACCTTGCTTTTTCCGCCGTCCACGAAAGCCTCTCAATCTCCGATTTTAATCGCTCCTGCTCACTTTCCTCCCGCGCTTTCGCAGCTATGGCCAATTCTTCCGATCGCACCGTAAGCTCATTTTGCAGCGCGTCTCGCTCCTTGGTCCATGTGACGCGCTCGACTTCTAATTCCGACATCTTGACGCTCACTTGTTCAGCGCGTGCCACCACTTTGGCCAGCTCAGCCACGCGCGCCGAGAGAACGACCTTGTCGTCGTCCCATTCCTTGCGCTGCGTCTCCCATATTTCCAAGTCCTTTTCCCACTTGGAACGATCCTGCGCCCAATGCGCGCGTTCTGCATCCCAAGCCTCCAGGACAGGCGCCGTCGGTACCGAGGACTGTTGAGCTTCAGCAAGCTCTGTTTTTAAGCATTGCGCATTCTTGCGC